>JAPYYQ010000250.1:0-214317 GCA_030522585.1 Anagyrus pseudococci
GAGTCAACAGCTGTACTGTCAAACCAACAGTATTTTTGGTTGCTGACATTCAACAGTACAGCTTTTAGTTGCCTCAACTATATTTTTCTCTCAGTGCAGCGCTCTCTCGGCGAGCGCGCTTGTAATAATGCAAAAGGAATGATTAACCGATAAATTCCCGAGCGCGCATGCTCGGCACGCCACTAAGCAATCAAAGAGTCAGAAGAGAGAGGGAGATATCGCGTTTCGCGCGACGCGTTATTTATCGTAACTCCGCAAATTTTTCATGCAAGCAGAGAGGGGGCACGTGAGGGCCTCACCTCTGTACCCGCTGCGGTGTGCCCTTTTCTCCTCTTCACCTTGGCGCCTCAAAATTAACGATCGCCTACCTCCTAAATCAACACGCACTTACCCCGAGAATACCGTAAATTTCTGCCTTCCTACCCCACCCCTTCTCTTCGCCTTTATACGTATACCCGCGAAACCCTCGCACCCCACGCGCACAAGCTATCCATTCGCCGAAATATCAACCGATCACTCCGCGTACTTACCGGAGAGGTGTGCAAGCTAAAAAGAAAAAAAAACGGTGGGGGACTCGCGCAAGATGAAAAATGACGGAAAGTCAGACGTCGCGCTAGAAGAAACAACGCCCCGCCTGAATTCAAAGGAAGAAAAAAAGCGCAACCGAAGAAAAAAAAAGAACGATAGAGAAACGATATACTGTGAAAAAAAAGAAACCAGTCCATATGAGTATAATAGAAGGCTATAGGAAGAGGGGCAGGGGGACCGAAGAGAAGGAGCAATTGATGAGAGTCAGCGGCGGCGGCATCAGCAGGAGTTCGGATCCCGTGTGGGCTCGGCGTGCGTATAGGTATAGAGAGCTCCGTGTCTCGGGGCCTTACAAACCTCGCAAGCTGTGAAAATAACGCGGATCCGCGGTACCGCGGGGCTCGGCCGCGGTAATGCTCCCCTCGCCCCTCGCTCCATTGCCGTTGGGGGCCCCGCGAGAGGAGTCAATGGAAAATACTGTAGCTCTAGGTCTGTATACACCGGAGAGCCGCTCTCTCTCTCGCGCTGCGGTGCTGGTTTTGTAACGAGCAACGGAGAAATGAAAACCGAAGGTCGTTACGTTACGCAGCGGGTTCCTTTTGTCGGCGCGCGCCGACAGCTCTACGACTAACCGCAATAAGCGGCCTCAGTATAGAATGAAAGAGAGAGGAGGAAAGACAGAGAGAACAGGAGGGGCACCGCTGGGATATGGCCTATGGGGGGGGGGAGGACGCGTGTGTATAGGAACGCGTATTCGTCGCGGGTGGAGAGCGAAACGCCATTATCGAGTTATTAGCGTGTTATTTAGGGAGCTCGAGACAGAGAGGCACACAGCGCTGCCGACGGATCGACGGGAAAGAGAGAGCTAAGGAGATGAAGGAGAGATTGGCGTTTGACGGGCATGTTTAGCACACTTGGACTTTAGTAAATTTGGACCAATGGATTTAGAGAAGTAAAGCGCGTTTCTTTCGAAAATTCGCAACAAGATGGATTATTCGGATATAATTAGCTGGAAAGTCAGAAAGTGCGAACGGGATGGACGAATAATTTTAATGCCCTGCCGAGTACAGTTCAAGATAGGATATGTACTTGGAGAATAAAAAACGAACGGTGGAATAAAAGTTATACGGCAAATGGATGCGCAGACGAAAAGAAAGTTAAAGGAGTACGTGTACGTAGATGTGGGTGGGAGAGGAGAAAAGGGGGAGAAAAAAAAGGAACGCGAGAAAGATGAGGAGGATAAAAAGAAAGAATGAGGAAGAGGCAAGGAGAGATGAGAAAATGAAGAAAGTAAAAAAGGAGAGAGAGAGAGAGAAAAGGATTGGAAAGATAAAGACAGACGAGGAGAAGGAGGAGGAAAAGGAGGAACGAGAGGGTATACCTTAACGCGAAGGTCAAGCTTTGGCCCGTATGGTAAAGAGAGTTTGCAGGAAGGGGGGCATTGGGTGGGGGTGCAAGAAAATATTAAATTCACTTGGTGTGACTGGCGTCAGAAAGTGTGACCCACTCCAGCGATTATGTACTTTCTCACACTCATATCCTCCTACTGCTCGCGAATCAGGCCGTTTTCTCATGCATGCACAAGCGCAATAATAATTGATACCAAGGCTACGCAATACCAATTCACACGCGTACACACAGAGCATCAAACGTACACTAAAAAGAAAAAAAATAGACACACACGTGCATAATACTAATAATATGAATTTATTATAATTACAGGGGGCGACTCGTTAATGGGCTCAGGCTCGGAGGACGAGGACGACGAAGGTAGTGGAGTCGGTCACCAGCATCCGGGCGGCGTCGGAGTGCCGCATCTCGGGGTCCACGGCATGGGCCCCGGGGGCCCGGGGGATCAGGTCGTCGGGCCCGGCGGCGACTTGCCACTCGGCGCGGATCCCTGCAAGCAGGAAGACTCTGAGGACCAAGGTAAGCCAGCTCTTTCCCTTGATTTCATCCCCCCCTCCGGTAGCCTGTCCTCTGCGTGGGCGTTACCAAAGCTACCAGCATACATCTCCCCCTTCTCTCTCGCAAGCCAAATATTTTCAAAGCTCGCTCGATCGCGTTTGCTTCTGCTGAAAGCGATACGTATACTGCTTTCCTTCCGTAACGCCACTTATCTCTAGCCCACCCCGTCGTTGACAGTATCTCGACAAGGTTTCTTCAACCGCACTTCAGTCGAGTGCTCGTCGGCGAAAATTTCACGAGGGTTAAAGGTCGTATACGCGCACAAAGCCTGCCGAACGAGACTTTTATCACGATCCTCTCTGGGTGTACGTATAAAACGTACAGAAGGATACTTGTGAATAAACAAAAACAACGAGTGTTCTATGTAAGTGTTTGGTCTGCTCGTTGTAGGAGGGGGAAGAACGTCGTTCGGTATATCGTTTCGATCGTGGAAAAATCATGAAGCTTCCTTTCATAAACTCAGCTTTCCTATTATTCACAACGTGGTCACACCGCGATTTGCAAACCGCTATACAACGCGAGGTACAGAAAAAAATCTGCTTCCTTCAAAACGACGAAATTCCACGATACCGATTATTTCAATACCGATCTAGCTTCGTGCGGCTATAACGATTGATATAGAGCCATCGTTTCCATGATACATAAGCCCATTCTAACGGCGAATCTCCCTCTCTCTTCCTTTCTCTCTCGAGCTACAGCAGACTGTCCAAACATTATCTTTGCGACACCGGGGTGGTGGAGAGCGTTGGGGATTCCCCCCTCTCGATGGATTATCGTACGGGCAGGCGCATGGATGCTGCAGAGACTAGAGTGGGCCACGCGCGCGCTCCGTCGAGTCTCCGCGATAATCCCGGTGAGGCTTCCGGGGGACTTTGGTGTTTTGTTAGTCCAACGGCGCTGAGCGCGGGGACAAGAGGGAGGGGGGAAGGCATATAATGCCGCTAGCCTCATCTCTGCGCGCGAGAGAGAGAGGCTCTGTATGTCTACCTGCTGTCGTGCGCCTCTCTCACTCTCCGGGGGCTTGTTTGTCCGCGCACCGGACTCAAAGAGAGCCGAGTCATCGAGCCGGACACCGCCCGCTAGTTTTCTCTCTCTCTCTCTCTCTCTCTTGGATCCATGTCATTGTGTGCGCGAGCGCCTCCGAAACCCCACCACCCCAAGCACAATGGACCTTTTTCGTCTCGGTCGCGCGCGCGCGAGCGCCTGGAGAACGTCTGCGCGCTTTGGTACATAAGGGAGCTTGCTGGGGTGCGGCACTTGAGAATTCCATTTGTAAGCGAGAACCCGGCGCTTTCTCTCTCCCGCCCTCCCTTCTTTTGCGCCTCGATGGCTTTATCCTGTTTGTGCGGTGGCGAGGACCTACGACCATCGACGACAAGCTCGTACAGACCGCTGATCGGGAAGTTAATTTTCTCGTCAAATGCAGGAGAGCGAGAGAAGAGAGTGCTGGACACTGTGGTCAATGTACGACCGAAGCACTCGTTGACTTTATTTCGCTTATTGAGCTGGGGCTGAATATAACGTTGGCTATAGGGGCTATACCGAGCTTAATCTGCGGGGGGCGTAATGCGCGTATGTGGGGATGTGCATTCGTTTGTAGACTCGAACGAGGCACGCGATTAAAGGATACGGTTTTCCCTTTCGGAATGACATCGCAATGAAGGAGAGGAGGTTATAAGCTCCGAGGTATTGGGGAGAGAAGAAGAGTTGGCTGTTAGGGTTGTACGTGCTGTGGAAAATCGTGAATAAAACTGACGTACGCGATGGCGCGTTGTCTTGGTGTTCGCAGGCTCGCTGGACGGCGACCCGGAGACACGGGACAGTCAAACGGAGAACAAGAGCCCTGACGGAGGGGCCGGTGGCGGGAGCGGCGACGGGGGTGCCGGCTCGAAACGCCGCGGACCCCGGACTACCATCAAGGCGAAGCAGCTGGAGATACTGAAAAATGCGTTCTCGCAGACGCCGAAGCCGACGAGGCACATACGCGAACAGCTGGCTAAGGAGACGGGATTGCCCATGCGAGTTATACAGGTGAGTGTGGAACGGATGATTTTGGAGGTTAGAATAACTGCGATACGGGAATTTCCTGGAGTTCAAAATCGAAAACTAACAAAAACTTACCAAAACTTTGACCGCTGAAAAAAAAGCCGATCTAATTAAAAATCACGATCGACCATTCTTGGCGTTACAGGTGTGGTTCCAGAACAAGCGCAGCAAGGAGCGCCGACTGAAGCAGCTGACGTCGATGGGCAGGAGTCCGTTCTTCAGCGGGGCGCGGAAAATGCGCGGCTTCCCGCTGAACCTGAATCACGCGGGTCTCGGGGGCGAGGACGGTCCGCCGGGCTTCTCGTTCTTCGCCGATAAATTCGCCGCGGACTACGGCTATCCGGGGCCGGTCGCCTTCCATCACGAGTTCTTCGGCGGCGGACACCCTCCGCCCCATCCTCACGGACCGCCCTTCGGCGGACCCGGCAATCCAGGTGGGTACAGCAGCTGATCTTGCATCTTTCTTTTTTTTTCTCTGCTTGTTCTTTTTTCTCTCGAGGGAGGTAACCTGCTGCTGGCCCGCGTTCTTCTCTCCCACGCTTTTTTGCTGTGCGCGCGCGCTCGTTTTTTTATGGTAGCCCGAAACGGATGTTGCAATCCTCGGCTGATAAAAATTATAAGTATTTTGCGATTATCTTGACATTACCTATTTATAAAAATAATTCCAGTTATTATTGTAAATTTAAAATTGCGAAAAATAAGCGTTAGAAAAATATCGATTATTTACGGTTTCTTTTGTTAAATGCAAATCATTTTAATGTCGCAACGTAAAACGGAACTTTATATCCACCAAGTACTAGCAATAGTACAGAATTTCAAGTGGAACAAGTGAAAAGTGTTCGGAGTATCGAAACTGTCGATCGCAAACTTTTAACTCTCTGTATCAAACTCTTGCTCCCTCCTCTTTCTGCTCTACTCACTCGCAAAAGTCAAGAGCACAAGCTGAAGGAGTAAGAGCAAAAGCGAAAGAGCGAGAGCAAGAGGGAGAGAGAGAGAGAGTTAATCGCAGCAAAAGCCAGTGGCACGCGTCGGCAGCAACGGTGTGCTGGGAAAGGGGGGCGGTACAGAGCCTCGAGCGTTTAAAGACATTGGTGTGGGGCTGGGAACGTTGTGTTTGGCTGTTTTTTGTACACACACACACACACATAGATATAGACATAGCTGAATAATGTTAGGCGTTGGTTGTGTGTTTGCGACAGGTCTGGACCCAGCGAGCATAGCCGGGATGGCAGCAGCGGCGGCCGTCGCCGGCGAGTATCCGCCGCCCGGGGCCGGAGCCGGGCCGCCCGAGTTTCTGCCAGGCCCGCCCGGCCAGGGGCCGCCCGTACCCTCAGCCGGCAGTCCCGGCGAGTTCCTAGCGCCTACAGGTACGTTACACCTCCTCTAAACGTCCGCTGCACCTTCATTGTCTCTCCCCCCACTTCGCTAGCGCCGCGATTATTGCACGGGTAATCGGCAAGCGACCGATGAGTTATTACACCCGCGGCTATGGCTGCGCCTCTCCGCTCCTGCTCCTGCTACTTCAGTGGCTCGCGATGATTATTTTCATTTTTTTTTCTTTCGTTATAACGGGCCACGCGCGCACACGGGAGCAGTGAAATTTTGCCCTCCGGCGGATTGTTGTATACCCTCTTTTTTTCGGCCTCTTCCTCTATACCGATTGCAGTGTACACCCGGGCCCTTGCGGACGGATCTCCGGTAAAGCCGGCGCACCTTGAAATTATAACGCGAGAAGTTTCGTGTCCGCTAATGTCCGTGTTTCGTTCGCCTGGTACTAACGCGCGGTAGAAGGGGTGGGCGGGTAACGAAACGTGTTAATGGTTTTATTAATTTGACACAGTGCGGTGATTATGGTCTCGTCAATTTTCCGTTTTTTTTCGTACTTGATCTTTTTTTTCAGACAATACCGTGGCGTGGCTACGCGTTAACTAATGTCTTTTTTAGTAAGCCGAATGCTCCGACAAAACGATGAACCTGTTTTCTCTCGTAATAACCCTGTACACAATCACTAATGCCTCTATAACTATACCTCCAACCTGGAGACTGAAATTTTCAATATCTAAAAAATTACCTCCAATGCCTTACGTAATTTCCACTCGAAAAGAACCAAAAATCGAATAATCAAACAGCCAACAAGCTAGGCTCGATGTTTACACACGACTCCCTTGTATAGCCGGCCTATAGCCAGAGCCTGCGGCATTCTAATCCATTCCGCTAGATTAATAACCACCTCGAGTCTACCCCAAATCCGGCCTCTTAAAATAAAAGAAAAGAAGATGAAAGGGCGAGGGAGTAGGCTACATTGGCCATAGTTTCTCGCAAAGCCGTAGAGCGAAATACCTGAGTGTCAGGCTATAATCAGAGTCACTCTCCTACGATTCGCTCGCGCACGGACACACGGCATGAGATTCGCTGCTGGCACGTGGCACTATGGCTATACCGAGGAATTCCCGATAGCCTTCCAAAAACGCTTTCTCTCGGAGCTGCCCTTTCCGGGGGTCCTCGCGTATACACATATCTCTACGGGCGTGTCATTGACGCGGCTGGGCCCTCTTCTCTCCTTCTCGCGTGTGTGCGGGCCCCGGCTGCCGGCTCGTAAAGCAAAACGGGGCCCCGTGAATTCGCGGCACCCCCCGTGAGCGATCTCGCCATTATCATGGTAATAACCACGCGTACGCCATATTTCTCGGAGCATCCGTACATGCATAATTGTGAAGCTTAGCGCGACTCCAGCCTGTGATTTATCAACTCGCGAAACTAGCGTCAGAGAGAGAGAGAGAGAGAGCGCCGGCTAATTTTCGATTCGTCCGTCGGCTCGCCGAACTCTTCCGTACGCGCGCGCACACACACGCGAGCCCAGCGTCACACGGACGCTCTTACTGAATGGCCCGCCCCGGGCTCCCAATTTGTCAAAGCTCTCGGACTTTCTCTCTCTCCCTTTTTTTTCGTCGCTTCTTCTTCTTTTTTATACTTATCCGCTGCCGCGACGCGTCCGAATGAATTAAGACTTTTTTGCGTCAACTCTTGCATACACATACACGCACAGGTATACGGAGTGCCAGAGCTGGAACGTTAAATTTTGTTCTCCCGATCGCCTCTCCCGACTGTATTACGTCTTTTTCTTTTTTTTCGTTATTCGCGTCTCCTCGTTCTTTTCTATAGATCCGCACAGCAGCGTGTTCGCGCTTCCTTTCACGCGAAATCGGATTAGCGATCGCCGATCCCCAGGGGGAATCACTTATGTATGCGTGTATCGCGGGGCCCGTATACATGCCTGCCCGGATTTTAAATAGAACACGCACGAGAACGCCCGCGCGACGTGGACAAATGTAATGTTTTACAACGCCCGGCTTCTGCCCTTTCGCTATGCATACATCAACAGCCTTGTGGATACAATGCCATTTTATTACCAACATTTTTCATAATCAGGTTATAGGCGCCAAAGTTCCCTCAATAATAGCTGCGAAACATCGAGCAAAATGAAAATATAATTCACACCCACACCGTCGTTAAAATAAAAATGCCTCGAGTAAGCCCGAGTGCCCATCCATGCAGGAGCGTCATCAACACTTTGTCGTCTGTCTGTTTTCCAGGTGCCGGCGGACAGGGTAATCCTAGCGGCGCTGGTAACCCAGGGGGTCCAGGCGGCGGGGGTCCAGGACCGGGCTTCCCCGAGCCCCACCAGATGCAGCAGAGCGAGGGTCTCGTTTGGTAGTTCAGCGGCCACTGAGCAAACCTGCCCCCCGGGCCTGGCCGTCTGCTCAGTCGAGCCTCTAGGTGATCTGCGTCTCCTGCGACGATGGGACGAGGAAAGGAGAATCGGCTTTTTTCGATAAAGCTCTCCCTCCCGAATTGGGGGCACTGCGATAAATAGGTGTGTGTTTGCTCATGGAGCGCGCGCGATACGAACACGCGTTCTTCTTTCGTTTCAACACGTTATTCTTGTTTGAATTATTTTTCTTCTTCTATCGTCGTCTCGTGTATGATAGGCCAAACAAGCATTGCAATAATGCCGATAATTGTGTATTAAAAATGCGCATAGCATAGCTATTATCACCTACTATTATCATTATTAATGATGACTTCTTCTTTTTCTTTTCTCATTCGCTATATTATTATTTTTCCATTATTGATATTTCTTTTTTTAATATTAATATTATTAATACTATTTTATCATTGATATTACGATTATTGCTATTGATATTTTTCATTGATATTATTTTATTAAACGTGAGATTTAACGATTATTCTTATTACATTATTATTATTACAATTGAAAAATGACAGTTTGCGCTATTATTTTTTCTTTAAGCAATCAGTTATTAATTATTATTAATAGTATTATTATCATTGTCATTATTATGATTGTGTATAAAATTTGAAGCCCAGTGTAATACTGTACCCCTGCCCATTTCCCACCCTTCATCCCTCGCCCGACCCCCCAAATGTTGATTAGTTTAAAACTAAGAAAGAAAGGAGATAAGAAGTTAAAATAAACGACGAAGATCCCGCGTTTATTTCGGCAAGACATCCTGTAGATATATCTATATCAAATAGACGAGCCGCTGAACGCGCAAAGAAACAATGGAGAAGATAGAGCCGATAGACTCAGTCGCGCGCCTCTCGGTTCGTATATTTCTAAATCTATGTATATGTAAAGCGCGCACGTACAGGGGCACACATAGAGCGGCGTCGGTGCAGTTGTATAATGATGCGCGCGCGTATATCCCAACGCATGCCATATATTTTGTTAAATGCTTTTAATAAAAATGCAATAAAAGCTCTCGGCCGAGAGCAGCCAAGTCGCGTAGACGTGCTTCCCTCTTCCCCCTCCTCGGAGAGCTCTGCCTCGCGGTGTACGGATAAACCGCGTCTTTGGACTATAACGCAAGAAGGTCGGCGGGACCACGAGAGCCAAGAGCTCTCCGCCCGTCCTTCCTCTCATCCTCCTCCGCCTTCTTCTCTGCCATCCGTCGCTCGTCTACGTTGACGAGCTTGACAGCTCTCGAGCTTGTCCGAGACTTTATAGCCGGTGATGCGCGCGTGACATTCGAGCTGTTACAAGAACGCGTTGCGCGTCGCGAGCGACTTTTTTTTCCTTTTCTTTTTTTAAATTTTTTGTAAACCGTTTACAGCGCGCAAACATCAGCTGTCCGAGCTTTATTCATTTTTATCAAGAGCATTACGAACGAAATGGACATGAAAGTCAAAAGAAAGAAAGAAAAAAAAGTATATAAAGCAAAACTAGCGAGTTTTACGCGCATGAGAGGAGAGCAAAAACTAATTATCGACACACACACACACACACGTTAAAATATAAATATATGAGAACGAGACCGAGACACACGTATATAGGATTATGTTAAACGGAATAACTGTTAAGAGTGCGGCGATTATTCGATGTAAATACATGTGAACGAAAGAGAGAGAGAGAGAGAGAGAAAGAGCGTTTTAAATGTGAGGAGTAAAGTTTGAAACCGAGTTTTAGAGTTTAAGTAAAATTTGCGGAAAAAAAGAAAGATATCCGAGGTGTAGGTGATTTTAAAAGAAAACAAAAAGAATTAAAAAATTTCGAAGAGGCGTATGTAGAAGATACGCGTCTCTCGTGTATCATGTACGTATGTAGAATGACGCGGAAGCGAGCGCGTCGTCGCGTATGTATACCGTAAACCGAGCTCAATCACTTTAACCCCCCCTTCACGAGAGCCCACAGGATTTTATGGCAGATTTACATATGGCTAAAAAAAAACAACATTGTCTACACGCGACATACACAAACACACGATTAAATGTTCACACACACAGGGATACGGAGAGAAACACAGGAAAACGGATAAATACGAGGACGTTTTAAGGTGTATCACACACAGTTTGCTCATTACTCAGAGAGAGAGAGAGAGAGAGGTAGACACACTCAGACATAAAAACGACACTCCGTCACGAAGCATGATGATTATAAATATAATTATAATAAACAACCACGTATTTCCGTATAAACAATTGTCTTTCGATTTATTTACAACCCGTTCGCATAATAATGCTAATGCAGACTTTTTTACAGCGCATCTCGTTGAGATTTTTACTGCGACCGATACGCTAGAGAACGCGGATGTTTTTGCAATTTTTCTTTTTTTTTCCAAAGCCTCAAGGTAAGTAAAATAAATTTGAATACATTGCCAATTATCTATTTTCAAGATTCTCTCTCGCGTTTGCAAAACGAGGATTTCGAATGATGAGAGGAACAAGTGCGCGTACACCATCCTCTGGAGAAAACGGAGCATAATTGTAGAAAAGCCAAAACTACATGATCGCATCCTCCCAAAACAGCTCGCAAACAACCCACTCGTCCCCATAATAAAACTAACGGTAGCGAGGAATGGGTGTCGAGACTCGAGGGGACGTGTGCCGAAGCAGTGCCACTAATAAAGTGTCGCGCCCTTATATATCCATCGAGCGAGTGCCAAAGCAAGCGGCGGCGCACGAGTCGCAATTACCAGCGGGTTATCACACGCTCGGCTGCCGATCGTAACGTCCCCAAAGACAGAGCCTCATCTCCCGGAGCATATATAGGCCCCGAGGGCGAGCGACATGTGGGGGAGTCGCTCCTGTCCGTCGGTTCTCGCTTTCCTCGGGACATCTGCCGGATTCGATTTTGATGCGCGCCTCGAGAACACCCCAGCCCCTGCGCCGGCCTCCTTCGCAGCTAGCCACTAGACTAGCTTGCGCGGAGAAGGGATCTCGAGAGCGCATCTTCTCTCTGTCTGCCTGCCGTTCTCTGGACCCCCTGCTGCTGGCTGATCTCCCTCGGGGGGAAGAAGGGGGAGGATCCGGAGCGGCTTACCTGCCTTATGCCCCTGACGCGCCTACTTTTTCCTTTTCACGGAATCGTGGATTAAGCTTACACCAGAAGGCCAACTGTGTGTATCCTCCTATGGATACATTTATATTTTTAGAGGAATACGTGGTCGCTATGGAGAGGATCATCTTCTTTTTCCGTGTCCTCGCTACTCCGTTGCTCATCTTTATGATTGAAGTTGCAAATTTGGGACTTGGTATTGTAACGTCTCTATTTCTGGCTTATTGACTTATCGAAAGGGCTTTGGATCTTTTCGAGTGTGGTAGCTGGATAAGAGCTGCTTTAGTGCTGGTGTTTAAAATCATTGTTTTCTTAGTTATTTTCGTACAATCATTATACTATAACCAGTATATCCGATACGACACATTAACGTATCTCAGATCATCTTCATTAAAATATCTTGCACCGAATAAAAAGTTCGCAGCCTTACAGACGCCCGGAGGCTCGAGCTGTGCCCGTCTTATCAACAACAGCAGCAACAATAACGATAGCGTACCCTCGCTCGCGTGTTTGCACCGGGATTTCACGTGGACCCAATGACGGAGTCGCTAGTATACACTCGAGAGCTGCTTCGCCGGGGGTATAGATGCGTGCGTGAGCCCCGCCAGATGCGCGCTTAGAGGGAGGCGGACTCACTCTCTCTCTCTCTCTGTTTCTGTCTCCCCAGGGAGCAGCTCGACATAAAGCCGAGAGAGAGAGCGGGCGAGCGGCGCCTCGCAAATCGATTCGCCGAGGACGGGAAGGAGGATTGATGAGGCCGGAATTGCGGCAAGTGGCCGCGAGCTCCCATAAATCTTGGCCCCGTCGAAATTCGCGTCGATCTCTCTCTTTCTCGACCCTATACCCTCCGAGCGTGTACAAATGTGGGTGGACGCGGGCAAGAGGGGGAGCCCCCGAAGTAAACGAGCGATAGAAGAGAGCCGACTGCAGTTTTACGCGCTGATGCGAGTTAAATGTGGGAGAGTGTAAGGGAGAGCGAGATCTAGTGGAGGGGGATGATGCTGCGAGTATAACACACGGACAGTATAGGGGGATGAAAGAACGTTTAGACTACGACGACGGCGACGACGACGACGATGTTTCGTGAATTATTCAGGCCCTTGGCTCCGCTATGGAGCACAGACGAGAGCTGTACGTCGCATGAAAGACTTGTCTATGTTTACGATGATCAAGTGCGTTCACGAGAGAGCCTGGTATAGAATTTCTTTGTTTTCTTATACTTGCTTTTCTCTTGTGCCTTCTTTTTTGCCGCTACTGAGGATTAGACTGGTACGCTCGTGTACTTTGAGGGGGATCGATTTGAACGAGTGGGAGCTTGGTTTAATTCGATTTTAAACGAATGCGATAGGATATGCTTAGCTCGAGATTAATTGTAATGCTTTCTTTATATTTCTGTTTATACAATCATATTGCCCAGTTTTCAAACCGAACAATATTCAAGCTCGATAAATCCCTTTTCCACACAACTCGCAACGCACAATTTTCTCACGAAGTCTCGAAGAGACAAAAAAAAATCCCGAGACCTCCCAACGAATCTCAAAGTCCGATCGCCCAGACACGAATCCCGACAATGTCTCGCTCCAGTACGTATACTCTCTTTTGCGATGTAAGCTCTCTATTCCTCTAACCTATCGGCTGTCAGGTCCACGCGCGTAGGTACAAGAAACTCTATGCAGGGGATGGGGGTGGAGGTGGTATATATAGAGGAAGGAGACGCGTGTACGTACGCGTGGCAAGCTTCTGGTGCTCGCGTGGCCGCGCACGTGGCGCTCGGAGGCTGCGAAATGCGAAGCCCTACAAATAGGCCTAGGCCCTGCTGTTGTATACGCGTATACATATAGATAGAGACGGTAAATAAGCTGCTAAGAATGCCGTGCCGAGCTGCCGCCGGTCTCGGTTTAACCCGAGAGAGAGAACGAGCGTGTAACCCTGTGGGCGTGCAGCCAGCCCTCATTTCGCACGCTGAAATCGCACTGAATATGTGCGTCTGCAATAACCCTCTCCTGTACTAGGCTAACTGTAGATCGATTCGGATGCTGTATAGGAATATTGCGCAATAATTATTCAAGTTTTCTCTCGGAATTCGCTTGTGATTGTGTCGAAGCGAGGAGTCGCGTGGCTCAACGCGGATGTTGTTCTATATAAAAAATATCAGGGAGAAATACAAAACAGGTATATATATATATCGTTACAGGCTCGTCGCCGCGCGTTTTTGTCTTAGATCCCGCCGCGCCAAAGTCCGTTTTCCCCCCGTCCGTTTCATGACGTGGCGTTCCGAGCGTTAGCCAAAAAGCGCGCACGCTTTGAAGGAGCAAAAAAAAAGTGAAGCTAAAGAAAAGAAAAGAGAAATAAGGCAAAACGTCGCTCGCGCGTCGATAAATCATTTTTATGGCGCTGCAAGCGGACGAGCCAAACGCACATCCATTAAGCAGGCACACCGGTTGATTCGGGAAGAAATTTCCCCCGTGAGCCGAGTAGAGAATAACACTTGCCGACTTTCGGCCTTTCTTCTTTCTCTTTCCTCATCTTCTTCGTTTTCTTTCTTTTTTTTTGTTGCTTGTTATTTTTGTTCGATTGTTAGATTTTTTTGTTTTTGTGTTGGTGGATTTATCATTTGGCCGTTGAAATTGTTCCTGAAAATGAGGTGTATAGTTAGTAAGTATAAAAATGATTTTGTGTACTAATTTTCCTATACATGAGATATCAAGTGAAAATTATGTCAACCATATAATTGAATACAAAAGAGATAAAAAAAATCAACCTGTAATGCTCACACCCAACTGCACCCTTACATACAAATATTTCTCAATAACGCTTGAAACATTGCTCAATCATGCCGTACAAATCGCACGAAAGCCCGACACTTTGAACAGCCTCAAAAGAAATTTCGAGTCGAAAAGGAAAAAAAAAAGAATAAAAAGGTAATAAATAGGGAAGAGTCGCGCGAGAGGGCAGGCGCGCTGTCGAGCGCTAAATGTAGTGTGAAATGACACGATGACATTTCCAGCGCAACACGCTGAAAAGCCCGGCGTAAGCATAACTGACATAAGTCCCGATGTATTAAACCTACAGCTATTTCACTCGTATACAACGCCCTCGACATTCGAGCGGCCTGTATCATAGCCGGATTCTCATGATACTCGACAGAGAGAGAAAGTTTACACACTATGCTAGACGCGACCTAAATCCGTAAATCCCCCAAAACTCAGACTCGGTTTAATTTTTCCTTACTCCTCGTATGTGCCTGTACAAGAAACCTTTCCCTCCCTTGCATACTTGAGCTCGTTACCGAGACTCTTATTCCAATCAACCTAAACGCGAGTTACACTTCTCGATCGGTCCAGTTATCCTAGCAGACGTGGGTAAAGAAAGCTAGGGCAGGCTTGCTAAAATAAAAACATACACACTTATACATATCCTATATTCCGAACCGATTCTCTCGGGAGAACGCCTGGATCACAAGTGTGCGCTCGCGTGTGGATACGAGCCCGGCGGTAATCCGGATTTCGGATTAGCAGCGGCGCAGGCTCTCTCCGACACCTCCGTATGTATACCCGCCGATCTGACGTATCCATTGTCGGGAGAGCTCTTCTCTATGCCCGTCTACCCGACTGCCCTCTTGCCGACTCGGCGTCCCTTTTTCTCTTCTTCTTTTTCTTTCTCTGGTTTATGCATATGGAGATTTCTCTGTGTGTGCGTATGAAATGTAAAGGCGTGCTCTCATTATCTCGTCCGAGTTCTCCGCGACGCCGGGACACGATCGCCCGCGGCAGCTCGTTCTTTTCGAATTATTCTGTTTTGCCCGACTCAAAGAGCCTAGGGACTTTTCGCAATGTTTTATCGTGTACGCAATACTTTTTTTTCTTTCTCTTTCGTTCGCGTTTTATAAAGTGATGCTTGAATTTGTTACCAATCTTCAAAATACATAAATCCAAATACATAAATACATGCCACACTGCATTAATCTCTGCGTGGATTAAACAAAAGAGTAACCTAGCTCACTCGTCAAGTAGGCGAAAATAAGGGGTGTGTGTTCGCCAAGCCACTTTTCAAAATGTCATCGCATACGGAAAGAGAAAGAAAAAAAATTAACGTACGCGCTCAACGGGAGAGTCCTAATCGACAGGAGCAAGGCACGCGCGCACGCGAGCCTCGTTCATCTATACAGAGCGATAAGCGCGCGGGAAAAGTGGCCATTCACCAACCTCGGGTTAAAAAAAAAGTGCGCGTATATACATTCAAGCCAGGGGCAACTTTAATGCGCAAGGAGCGTGGGACAACGCGTAGGCGGGTGATAAGTGAAAAATGGCGAGTCCGGGGGGAGTGCCGGTGTAAAGGAAAAGGGTGTGCGCGCGGGGGGGGGGGAATTTCTGAAAGTTATGCGCGCGATCGCGTCGTCCGATAAGAACGTACTCCTTCCTCACCCCTGCTAGCCATCGTCGACGCTATAGCAGATAAGTGTCGGCTGTTTAAAATACCAGCAGCCGGCGTCCCTGCCCCTCTGCTCGCTACGACAGCCCTGGGATAGGGGGGAGGCTATGACGCGTGCCCGAATCCCAGATAAACTACCAACAGAGGTGCAGGGGGGAGGGGTCGATTGTAAAACCGAGGAAGGTTACCCCGAGGCGCAGCTCGAATCAAGAGGGTGGCCTCTCTCGCCCCCCCTCGGGCCTGCTATCTGCCTCTCTCGCTCCGTCGCCCTTCTGTATATATACTTGCTATACGACTTTCTCCCTCTCTCTCTCTGGGCTGCTGCTGGGGCACTTTTCGCCGCTGGTTCTGGGGATGTGTAATGCTGAGAGGGAGCGTGCCTGGGCCTCCTTATCGGGCAGGCTCCACTTGCTTTTCCAATGCCACTAGCACGCGGACTTTATGTGTACCGAGGATTGTTGATCGCGCTCGAGGGTGTATGTGCGTTACGGAAGGAGGGAGAGAGAGAGTTTGGATAATGTGGCTTGAATTTTGTAGTGCCTTTGATTTTCTTTTTCTTCAAGGAAATCGTTGGCGACGGCATTGATGTTGAGTTTAAAGATGATCAACATCCTTGGCTGTATGGCACCGTAAATATTTTCCATTACTTTTATCTCGTCTCTCCTCTCGTGAATAATAAATCCGTAAACGAATAGAAAAAGAAGAAGAAAACATACAAGTCCAAGTTGTATTGTTATTTAATATGATAGTATGTATGAGATTCACCTTGAGCCCACTTGGGAATGAAGTATGACAAGGAGGGCGAGCCTATCTCCAAGACACCCGCAGGATAAGAAAGTTTCTTACGATTTCGATCTTGTCGGGACGTATAATAGAATAAATCAGTATCCTCGCGTGGCAGCGCACACGAGAATAACGCCGAATTCTCGTTTGTTTAATCCATTGGAAATTGTTATTTCCGAATAAAATTCGTGTTTTTGTTAAATAAAACAAATCTCGTTGTATTGGTCTTGGCTAAAAATGAAATTCCAAACCGCAAGTTGATGAAAAATTCACGCGATCAGCTTCGTAATACACGAGTACTCTTCGAGTACTTGAACAATATACGCACGTGAGCGCAGTGTGTCCGAAAGCAATAAAACTATTTCGACAATAGAAGCAGTGCCCCCCCCACTCTCTCGCAAATGTTTGCACAGCACGCGAAAGCCGCACACGACAATAGACCCCCGCAACTCGTTACAAAGTACACGTCGACGAAAACGAGGGAAAGGAAACGAAAAAAAAAAGAAAACACAGCGTTCGAGCGGTTTCGCGTAAATAATGAAGAAAAGTAAGCTCTCGTTTGCGCGTATATGTAGGTGTACGCGTCTTGTGCAAAGACATGTATGTCCACGCACGTATGTGTACAGCCGCAAACGCGTATTCCCGGCAGAAAAACAAGCCATGCCGCGCGTGGACACACACAGACGACGACGCCGAGAGAGAAAGCGCCTCGAGGGTGTGCCAAGGATCGAGAAGGGTGGTATGAGGTCCGTCGGGAGCAAGCAGGCGCTCTCGGTGTGATCGCAGCAGCAGCAGCAGCAGCAGAGGGGCAGAGAAGTACAGGGCGGTTTACGCCGCTCTACGCCGGGGCATTGTTGGATAAATAGGTTTGGGCAAGTTAGGGCTCGGGCATATCCCAGCCCCCAAGGGTACTGCACATGTCCGCATCGATTATACCACCCCCGCGTCCGTCATCTCGGTACCCTTGCGAGAGAGAGAGAGAGAGAGAGAGAGAGAGAGAGAGAGAGAGAGAGAGAGAGAGCTACAGCGCTCCTTCTCGCCCGCGGCCGACGCACTCGCTTACTTTCGAGCCATTTGCTCCGTAAACGCGCGCAATCTCGGCCGCCGGCTCTTTCTCTCTCTCTATACATACAGGCCTATCTCTACTAGTATATTCGAACGCGCATGGATTTCATGGCCAGGCGCACTTGCAGTCGGATTATGCGTTCGTTTGCACGTAGTGCGGATATAGATGCTGGGAAGAGAAGGGAGGCCTGCAGGTGTAAGCGATACCCTTCGCTTGGGCGAATCCGCCGGCGGATGAGCCGTTTGCTTTTTTTCCACCGATGTATCGCGTGTTTCTTGCACTCTCTTTTCGAGTGGTTGGTACAGAGAGAACAAGCGTTAGGGGAGCGCGATAGAGCGAACCTCGATGATTTGTTTTCTATGTAAGCTTCGGTTAGATTAATTTTTTTTTATTTTTAGTCGTCCGAGGCAGGCGTTTGAACGTTCTTTGTTTTCGCGCTATGCGTTTCTGTGTGCTCGTGCTGTGGGAGTTTGCGAAGCGTAAAGGTTAACGAGCCTCTGTTTTTCCAAGAACATCGCGTACACTCTGCGTACGCGTCTCTTTGATGCGATTTTCTATTATTTCGTACAATCGCTCGCCGCGTTTACAGTTTGTTTAACATTTATTGTTTAAATTCCTATTTTTTTTTAAATACCATACGTAATTAACGCAATGTAAAGCGAAAAATTATCGAAAAAGTTTCTTGTCATTGTTAAAGTCCCGCACGCGTGCAACGAGTTACATTGTTTTCGGCTGCCGTTTACGAACGCGTATCGAAATTTCAATTAGTATTCGTCAATCGGAACACAACCCCCACCCTTTCTCTCTTGCTATTAAAGCCACAGTTCCGGCACTTGTCGCTCTAGAGCTAGAAAATTTCAAAAGGGCCGCCATTGTTGGGAGGTTTAATTAAACGCGCGTCAACATAAACCTGTTAAATTATCCAACGCGTCAATGTCGAACAAACCCGACTTTTCACTCCATCAGCATAACGCACTTCTGGTATACTAAAAGAATAAAGCTCGGAAAATTGCAACAAGAGCTGTTTATCGATTGATTCAAGGACAGAGTCGATCCGATTGAGACACAGCCCTTTTCCGTAATCGATAACTTGTGAACTATACGTACTATTCGTGATAGACAAGGACGGTGTAATATATTAATACATTTCGGCTTAGTTACCGTTACGCAGCCTTGTCTTGGGAGTATTATTACCAGGTGCTGCGATAATAATTTTTTTACTCATAAAGATACGCTTTTAAATTATTATCGGCTTGCTTTTATTGCAATGGCCCCCATGATGTTCTCAAGTACTCCTGAAATTTCAATTAAAATTTATCTTTCGTCACTTAGATTATTTACTGTAAAAAAAGAGTTTCCTGACTAATGAAATTTAGATAATTTTCAAAATTACGCGACAAGCCATTATCACTTGCATCGTGTATAGACAAGACGCTCGATAAACACGAGATTTGGCATTCGATCATGAGTCAATGGCTTGTAATCTTGAAAAAAAATCCCCGATAGATAAAACGTCAGCTTATATAAGGCCTGTCACATGTCTCGAGAGATTCCTTCTATCATTCGCAATGAAGTTTGCGATAGCAATACTATTCTGCTGCTTGTTCCCGGTGCAAGGTAAGCTCCTTCTCGACGTATTTCAATACGTGTAAAACTATAAAATCAACCGCGCTTTTTCAGCCGCCCCGCGAATCGTCGGCGGCGCAGAGGCACCGGAAGGCAAGTACCCTTATCAGGTCACCATAGGATCGACGACAGCGCACTACTGTGCCGGCTCCATCTTGAACGAGCGCTGGATCTTGACCGCAGCAAGCTGCCTTGTCGGGTATACGACTTTTTTTTTGCTTTTTATAAGTACCTAACCTGACTATTTTACAGGAGAGCGTACGTTGTCGTAAGGGTTGGATTGACCAAACTTAACGATAGTGTTCCGATTTACAAATCAGTGGACGTTTTACCTCATAAGGATTACAATGAAACCCTACATTTGAACGACATTGGCCTCGTCTACCTAGAACGTGCGCTTGAATTTAACACGAAAATCCAGCCGATCAAGATCGATTATCTCAATTTAGCAGAAAACTCGACCTCCGCAACTCTAACGGGCTGGGGTCGTATATGGGTACTTTTTTATTACTTTAACTCTTTCACATGTTTACTTATCTAATCGTGATTAGTATATTTATGGATGCATCATTAACTTACAGCCTGCAGGTCCATTGTCGAATAATTTGAAAGAAACGCCAATAGATCTCACCTCAAATCAGAATTGTGAATCAATGTTTAACATGTCGCTTTACGACAGACAAATTTGTGGCATTACGGAGAAGCAAGGTGCCTGCAATGTGCGTACAAGTTTGTCTATTTTTTTTAGAGCTTCTATCCGCGCATCTCACGTTTCTAATCGTCTTAAAATGAATTCGACGTGTTGTAGGGCGACATTGGCGGTCCCCTAGTCCGTAGTGATTATCAAATTGGAATCTCTTCATCAGCAGCTTGTGGACTGAAGAACAAACCAGACATTTACACCAAAGTATACCCTTACCTCAACTGGATCATGAGTACCGTTTTTCCGTAAAACACCAAATCATTAGTAAATTCTCTAATAAACTCCAACAATTCAAACTTTATCAAAATTTCAAAACTCTTCTACCCTCATAGCCTCACACTTCACTACCGTTCGCGTTTCGCGGTAGCGCAGGTCGAGAGCGAAAATCAATCGTCTTCCGCAAACATGCGCCTCGGGCCAGCATCCCATACAATTCAGAGCGTGTATATACGCGAGAGCGGAAGAGAGAGAGAGAGAGAGAGAGAGAGAGAGAGAGAGAGAGAGAGAGAGGGAGAAACACTCAAAGAAACGTTTACTGGCTTCGACCAATAATGCAATTACAAGGAGCTCGCCACTCGGCGGCGCTCCGTGCGTTCTCCGATCGCTTCTCTTCCCCCGCGTCCTCTACTCATCGCCCCTTTCCCCTTTCTGAAGCGATCAATCGCCCTTTAGACCAGCCAACGGTCTCTGTCTGTGTGTGCACTTTTTTTTATCTCATTCGCCGCGCCGCGCAAACACATAGCGTCCCAAGAGCGTAGTCCCCTACGGGGCCGGACACGTGCCTACCCCCTCCCCCCGTGTCGACCCCCAGGGTGCGAGAACACTTGGTCTCTAATTTCTCTAATTTCGGTTTTGATGCGATCTGTCACCACAAGATACACGCGATTGAGAGAATAAGAGAAGGAAACGTGCACTGGACGCCATGAAAAGACATTTGCAGGCGGACCTGTAGGTTCTCCAAAACTTTTTATAAAATCTTAGAATATACCCTAACAAGAAAATAATAGCCAGTGAAATTTACCAATTTAAACTTTAAAAACGAGGCGGATAGTATTTGAAAGTTACAATAAACAACACCTTCATCTCGACAAGGAGTAGATGTTGTGTACTGGAGAAACTATATCACGACTGTACAGCCGTAAGTAAGGGTGAAGCGGTCGAGCAGGGGAAGGGGGATGGACGTCGGAATGACGTGATATATGTAGGTGCGCTGTCGCGAGAGAGAGAGAGAGATACATACGTACGCACGCCTCCCATATGTGCCGCGCGCAAGCTCGCATATGCCCCGCGCCGACGCAGAGACGAGGGGGTTGGGGAGGCTCTCGGCTGGACCACACCGGCTGCGACGCCTGCTGCTGAACTCTCTGCCTCCTTTTTTTCCTCTTTTTTTTCGAGAATCCGGAAAATCGCGGAACGAACGTGGCTATTAAACGCCCACCGAGGGTGGAAAGGGGCCAGTTGGAAGTCAAATAAGAGCGGGGGCGTCCCTATACAGGCCGACATCGGACATTTGGGACTATCGACTCTTTTATTTGAGACATAAGAGAGAGAAAGAGGGAGGCCGAGAATCAAGGTGCGCAGTGGAAGCACTGGAGATACTGCGAGCCGATAGGAATATGAGAGAGAGAAGAAAGACGGAAGGCAGAGAGCGAGGGAGCAAAGGAGAAAATGGCTTGCAATCCTTGCGATCTGGCGGCGAGGCAGCCGCAGTCTCTGCTGGCGGCGGTAGCTTCTTTATGCTGCGAGCACAAAGAGCCAGCAGCATCACCAACAACAACAGCAGCGAAGAGAAGGGGGTGTGCATAGAGGGAGAGACGCGCTGCTGTCGGTTATGATTTGCGGCGAGGGCTCGCCGCAGCAGCAGCCGAGCGGTATATAAGCATTATTCATCGTCGGCGTACTACACCGCCTACCAGCAAACTCAAACTACTGCCCGGCTCTATGGGGGCTGCAGCGAGCAGTCTCGAGACATTGCCGGCTGCCGACGGAATTAGCCCTAATGTCTCGAGGCTCGAGTCCGCTGTTGGGAGGCGCGCGCGCGGCACATGTCGGCAAATTAGGTGGATTTGAATTATTATATTTCGAATTGACGCGCGCACCAAGAGCCACGCTGGTGTGTATAAAGACTGCTGTATGTAAGCGCGAGAGAGAGAGAGAGACGCGACCTCGTCGTGGTCGCCGAGGGTGGAAGTACAGGATACGCCCTCCTATAGCACTTGGTTCACCATTATTACCGCCCATCCGACGACTACCTACCCCCCGCTCGCTCTCGTTTCTTGTACAAGCGACTATTGCCTTGCTAATCGCATTGTCGCTTGGCCATTATCGACCGAATATTGCCGCTCTCTGGCTCCGATAGAGCGCAACTTTTTAACTTCCCTATACGTAGCCAGACATATGGAGACTCGTGGCAGTTCTCCGTAACGACTCCGACGCTAAATGCTCGGGCTGCGGCCATTACGCACCGGGGGGACGCGTACTTCCGAACTTTTTGTTTTATAAACCCTCTAAGTAGCTCATTTCTCCGGGGCTGCCGATTATTCGCGTAAACAGCAGAGCGCGAATACGCGCGAGTGTAGAACGGAGGCCGAGGTAAGGGGAGATTACCGCGCGAAACTATAGAGCGAGAGAGGTTGTAACGCGTTAATAATCGGTCGCGAGAGAGAGAGAGAGAGAGAGAGAGAGCCGTGTGTTGGGCCCATTACATGGGAGGGGGCAATCTGGCAAGTCGATCGGCTCCGAAGCTTAATGCGCCTACGTGCGTATATGCTACGCGCGCGCCCGTTTATAAATCCCATCCCGATATATATATATCGTAAAGGCGCGTAGCAAACGAAGAGGTAGGGAGGGGAGCTCGTTACACGCGTAAGCGCGAGCGGCGATCAAGGATCGATCTCGCGGATCGATATATAAAAAGCGCCTGACGATCGAGAGCTGTAGTTGCACTGTGCGCTATGTGGATCGCGAATTCGAGTGAGGGGATGTGCTCTTTGGGGCGTTGTAAGAATAACAGGTGTGCGAGGCTTTGGACAATGCGTATACAGCCTGAGCATAGTTCCGAGGAGCCGGCAATGTGTCATATCGGCGCACTTTGCGCGCCCTAGGCTCTCTGTGCGGACCCCTCCCCGCCTACCATCGATGATGACATATTCGCGAGTCAAGGGAGAGAGAATTGCCGCGGTCGCTTATGCTCTCGCTCTCTATGGTCGGCCTTTGTGTGTAAGCGCTATAGACGTGATTATACCGGCCGCAGAGGGGAGGCCTTGATTAGAAACGACGAGGGGCTCGTTAAGTAACACGATACCGAGAGCGCTGATTTTATTTTGTGCGATTGAGGGGACAAATGCCAAATTCAGCGGAGTCTCGGCTTTTCGCACTGACCACTGATTTAAGGGTTTTTTTTTGGAGAGGGCGATGTACTCGGGTTTTTGCGCTTGAGTTTACGATGAAGATGTATGGATGGGACAGCTGATGATTGCTTTGATTCATGATTTCAACGCGTTCGACACTCGCGAGTCGATTAAGAAGCTAATAGAGCTGATCGGTCGTTCATTAATTATCCTCTTGGAAAAGCTACTAATTGCCTTGGATCGAGGCTGGAATTGTTTGTTCTGATATCGCAACGATTTTATTACGCTGGCCTTCCAGCGATAAGAAGACCTGCCAGCCAAAGATTGAAGGAGAGTCGAGAAAGTAGAGCAAATTAATTCATCATTAAATTACAGATATATAACGAAAAATATCGCATCGTTATAAAACTGTTTATCGATGTGTCCGCTTAGCCGATGACTTACAACGAAATTAATAGCTAATTAATTGACGCCCGATATACCGTCAGCCCTTTGACAAAAGAATCCTTCCCATGCGCAATCCCATTAAACTCCCAAAGCTCAATATCCCTTATGCGCCTTCTTTTCTTCGGCGCGGGTAACAAAAACGAAAACAAGCCAAGAAGGCCCGGGAGTCTAATTCAGCGTCGGCGTTTGACAAAAGAGAAAACTCCTTCTTTCTCATTCCCTTACTCCTGCCACATCCCCCAGCTCCCTCTCCAAAACTTGGACGTTCATTTTTCACACAAGCCCCGGCCCCGGTCTCGCGCGCTCACAATGCGCAGCTACGGTCATAAAGAAAATAATATTAAATGACTTGAGGGAAGCCAATAACAATTTAAAACCTCAAATAAGTCTTCAATCCTTCTCACCCACTCTCCCTCTGCCGACCCCTCTCTCTTCTGCCCAGTCGCGGAAGAAAGCCGCACGACGGCAGAAGAAAAAAAAAGAAGAAAACCTTCTCAAGACACAAGCCAATGTATATTCCTTATATACAGTACGGCCAAGTGAGTCGGAGTAAGGGGGGATGGAGGGAGGAGGGCAAAAATGTGAAGACGCAAAAAAACTGGTTTTCCACCGTGGTAAGCCAAAAGAAATTTATACCCCGAACAAGAGAGCGAGAGAGAGAGAGAGAGGAGAGTAAAAAAGATCAAAGATACAAGAGCGTGAGCTCGCGCGAGAGTTGGCGAATAGAAGGTTCTCTCTCTCTCTCACTGCTGCAAGTATATACGGTCGAGTGAAGTGGGGGTATAGTGGGAGCGGGCGGAGAGTAGTGGTAGTAGGGGTATGACCCCGTGGCCCAGCACGTACACACCCGCGGGGCCTGACGCCGTGAGCCGTTCGCCCGTGGCAGCCAGCGAACCACCACCGCCGCCAGCAGCAGCGGCAGCCTATCTCCATTTCCCTCTCTCTCTCTCTCTCTCTTCCTTTTTTTCTTCGGCTGTGTGTTACGCCGTTGTAGCGCTCGCGCGAGAGCACGGATCTCGCGATCCGCGCACAACTATACGGAAGGTATATACGCCGGGGCCTCGGGGCCCTCCGAAGGAAGCGGGGGCAGAGAGAAAGAGAGAGAGGGCATATACCGCCTGCAACAGGCCCACTGGCTGCAGCTTTCTCTCTCTCTCTCTTCCTTGGCGTAGCCTATACTTATCCTCCTACTAATACCACCGGCGGCCATATCGCCGCGTTACCTTATACTTATTCTGCCCGTAGGCCGTATAGCAGCACGACGAAGACGACGAAGACGACGTCGACGAAGAAGAAGAAGCAAGTATAGAGACGGGGAGCGAGGTATACAGAGAACGAGCGGGAGATAAAGAAAGAGGGCGCGCGAGTGAGCGAAAGGTGGGGCAGGGGGCATCAGGCCCCTCTCTTCTTTATTATTATCTGACATTATCTATAATTCCGTGGCGGGCAGGAAGCCCACTTAGGGACTGTGATAGCCCCCGTGATTAAAGCTCGCCTTCCCTCCCTCCTCCCGAGCCCCGTTGCCCCTCTCCATTCTCTCTCATCGAAGCTCATATACAGAGTGGCTACAAGCGCGCGATCCACCTTACACGCGTAAAGGGTAGCGAGCGAGAGAGAGAGAGAGAGGGAGGCGCGATGGCTACTACCTGAGAGCTCGCGCTACATAGCTGCATGTGCGCCCCGCGCTCTCTCCCTCGCCTCATTATTCGCCTATTCACGGCTACTTTCCTTCCATCCGCGCACAATGCCCCATCTACCTCCTCCTCCTCCTGTTCCTCATACCCTCCTCTTGGCTTGGACTCTCTCTCTCGTAGCTAACCCGGTTTTTTGCCCACCGCACGCCGACCTGATCGTCTGCCGGGCGGGAGCCATCTGACAATTGTACTTTAATTTGGCCTCTCTCTCTCTCGGCCGCGCGCGCGCGCGTATTATCCGGCCTGCACGTACACCCCGGAGATATCGCGGCAGTAATGCGCTCGATCGTCCCTTCGGACGTGAGTTTCGTCTGGCCTCTCTCGCTTCGCGGTACCCCGACGACGACGGCTTCTCCCTTGCGTTATGGTAGCGCTCGTCCTGCTACTCCTGCCGCTCTGTCCTTTCTGATTATTCTTATTTCTGGTCTTTTTCTTTCAAGCTCACTCCTCCATACGAGAGACCCATTCTCTTCCCTTGCTGCACTTACCCATTTTTTACCCCGGTAAACGCATTTTTTTCATGTGTAACCCTCGAGAAAATCGCTCCTACGTGCATTATCCTATGTGCATCTCAATTGCCGACGGTTCATTATGGAATGGATATTTTTTACAGTTGGAATCGTATAGGTGTATGTATATTTTTCCTTAGCTATTAGGAAATCATCGGTAGACCGGCTATACTCGGAGCTCCATTACATTTGCATACATCATCGGTATTTGAAATATGGAGAAACATAATTTTTTTGGAAAATTTTTGAATTATTGACTTGTCGGAGAGGTGTTTCTATTTTACGATCTAGACGTGAAAACTTTGTGAGAAAATCAAGATACCTCGTGTGCTTGCTTTATTCGTGAAGGATGAAGCGAACTGTGGGGAATCGTAATTTCACACGACTTATATTTTTTTTCCGTAGGCTTTTCTCCTCGGGGCATGATAATATTGGTCGGGGTTATAAAGCGTAAATATATAATTAAATGGGCGCATCAAAATAAATGTACTAATTGACATAATTAGTATAGCCGTCTATTATTTAGTTATTATTGCGAATACAAAACCGGATGCGCTTTGGCTAAAAAGTCGAGCGGGGAAGGAAGAAAAAAAAAGGAAAAGCGAAATCTTTCTATATCGTTTACGGGTGGAGGCAGCAGCTCACATCGGCGGCTGCTATATTATTGATTCTCGGAAGAAGTTCAGAAGCAATTTCCATTATAAAATTTTGAACCCTACTTATATGCGTTTGATTGCACAATTATTCGATAATCTATGCGGGGCGAGACGGGGGGTGGTGGTCAATGCGAATCTAGAAGAGAAATAATTATTTTTCACGCACACACATACACGGTACTCTGTCCCGTCAAAATTGCGGTAATTTTTAAACGCTCGCCGTTGAGAAAAATCGCAAGTTGGTAATTTCCGAAAAATAAGTAGCGCGTGGCGGTGTATAATGAAGACGCGATAAAAATTTATTTTCCCGTGTCATTCGAATCTATATGTCTCTCGGGAGGTTCTTGTCGGCAGCCGTGGCCGTTTACCCCTACCTCGGTGAATATTTATTTTCCAATGAATTTAAATAATAATGCATTATAAATGAGCTAGTGTATGTGTATGTGTGTGTACCTTAAACGGGACTCTTGATGTCTAAATTATCAGTTATACAGAGGTAAGGATGATACTGTTAGCAGCACATTTTCGATCCCTAATTTTCATATTTTTCGATTCTCGACACAACCTGTCGAAGAGCCTTATAGGCCGATGTAAATACCATTCATAAATATTGCTTTACCAGCCGAAATTGCGTGACGCGAGCGTTTAACGAATTTATCAAATGTGCGGGAAATAAATAAGATCACACGCTCGTAAATTGTTATTTAGGCTACTTTATTACAGTTTTCGATATATCTGATGATTATGCATACAGTATTATCGAATAAAATTTGATTATCTAAACTAATACAATAATGAGATCAAAAGATTACAAATATAATTACATTATTACCATGTTGGTGGATCAATACACTTGTATTCTTTGTACATTTTACCCGGGACTGACTTATATTTATATTGACACTGTTGGTGTTTAGGGCATACTTTCTCACCGACACACAAGCATTCTGATCCTGAAAAAGTTAAATCGAGTGTTTTTTAAATGAAACAGTATCCTTAGCTAAACGCAGTAAATTTTAAATTAAACAAATATTATTTAATATAAGAAATTTTCGTTGAAACATTTTTTCATCGTCGGAATAGGTAATTTATTGTATTCTTACCTGTAACGCAGTTACCGTTGGTACAACAATCCCATTTTTCGTCACAATCATTACCTGATTTACACTGGAAATAAAATTGTGCGCAATATTTTATTCATTGCAAAAATAGAAACATTCTAATTAAAATGAATACGAGATTGCGCAAAACTTACCCCGGGTGAAGTAGCACCAGCTTCTTCGGTTGACGATAAAGTAGCGAAACAAATAGCCAAGCATACCACTATCACAATATTTGTAAGACTCATGTTTGCAATTATAGAATTTCCTGAAACAGAAAGTAAACAAGTTTCCTGATTATTTTTGAATTTTCAACGAAATAAAAACAATCGATCCTCAAACAACTTACCTAACACAGAAAAGTCAGCAATGACTTTACAGGTCACTAAATACTGTTTTATACTAAATAAAAACGATGAACTTATACTTGAAAAAATTACCGAAACTGCTTCTTATATAGTGTCGTCCAGACTGTCACGCGCACGTTTTGAGCAAAAAAATTAAAAATTTGAAAGTATAAATTTTTTTTGTAATAAATTTAAATGTCAATCATTTGACGGATTTTTTGAATAAATTGTTGCAAAATGCTCGTGCGTTATAATATTTTTATTCCTTTACTGTTTCCTTTAGATGATAATAAAGAAAGTGAAATTCATAAATCAAACTTGCTCAAGTTTTATTTATTACTTTGGAAAAAAATACAAGGCGAAAAAGTATAGAATTCGGGTTTTTTAAAGCCAATTTCTGGCCCAATTAGCATATGATAATTATCCGGGTACACACATTTTTCTATAAATCTAACTGCTACATTGCTATTTGGATAACGATAAACGTGTGATTGACGTACATGTGTTAATGGTTCAATAGAATAATTGACTAAAATATGCAGTATTATGATAATGTATCTTTCTTAATTCATTAAAAAAATTGCGCATACATGATTTTCTCAAAATTATTCTATCCCTGAAAAAATAAAAATTTTAAGTGAAAGCTACGCACTAAATCATACTTATTGACGTTTTATTATTAAAATGTAGGTACACAGTCATCAGGCTATCCGAATAACATAATTCTTAATTTTTAAAATTCGCTCGCACACGTAGGAAAGAGTAATAAAAAATTCTTTCTTTTTTTTGTGTTCAAAAGCCAAAAATTCTTTTATCCCTGAGTACTCCCTGGCAAATTCCGCTTAATTTTTCATACTAAAAAACACCATAGTACATTTGTAACTGCGCGCTAAAGTACAGAATATGCCCGGGAAAAGCGTTTATTCACCATTGTTTTTCCCTTCTTTTCTCGCCCAAGCGAGAGCCAAAACGAAATACAGTCATAAATTTCAGCGCGTACACGGCAAAGTTCGGCTCTTTGAGCGATTCGTGCATTACGAATAACAGACAGAGAAAGAGAGAGCATATCAGCAGCAGCGATATAACGATTTGCTGCCTAAAATAAAAAAGGAAGGAATAAAACGAGAAAGAGAGAGAAAAAGGGAAGGACAAAAATTGAGGTAATAGTTATGATATATTTTGACGCTAGTGATTAATCGGGCCTCCATCGGATCGGAGCGTATATAGAGTTGGACTTTATCAATTCGGCCAATCTCTCAAAGACCCGCCACGGACGCAGGCCAGGGCTGGCAGAGACAGACAAGCCACACTTCATTATGCAATGGATCTAGAAATTTACGTTCGACAGTCGTATATATGGCGTAGGAGCGATATCTCGTTGAAACAAAAAAGGAAAAGAACGAAAAGAACATAACCAGCTGCTATGTGTTATGGCGTATACGCAACCCGGACAGGCGCTCCTGTCCGTTTGACTTATTATTACTTTTCGTTCTTCTTCTCGGTTGCTGCTGTGCTTTGCGCAAAGTCGAAAATGCTCGTTGTAAAACGTGAGTACACCGTCGGCGGAGAGGGGGAGGGGAGACTAAAGGCGCGCAAAATACGAGCATTGACGGCTGCTCGACGGTGAGCGACAGTCAGTGAGCGAAATAGAGGGAGAGAGAGAGAGAGAGCTACGGGCGTGGGCGTGGGGGGCTTATCGATTCCCGGAAGTCTCTGCCGTCGACATCCGTCTTTCGAGCCTGCGCGCGCGCCCCGTTCGACGTACACACATACACACAGAGCTCTCTCGAGTCCAACAGGCTCGCGACAATAATGGACCGCGTGCCAGGATCGGAGAACACGGCTTCGCCAATTGTTTGTATGCCTACCTGCACGTATATACAGGTATATATCAGGACTTGATCTGCGAAGAAGAGATGCTCGAAACGAACAAGACGTATATACATAACACGGGAGGGAGTCTGTAGTAGCGAAAAGATCGGTCGAGGCAGCTATAATCGCGACTGAACCGGGACCCGAGACGCAACAGTAGGCGCGCGAATGCTTCGGCTATAATGGGACGCTCTTTCCTCTCTGGTCGAATATTCGACGGAGAAAGCCGGAAACCAGTTACGATGGGGGCGGCGGCTAAGGGCTCTGTAGTCAGTGTACCTTGCGCATCCGGAGACCGGTAGTGGTTATGTTGGGGCCTCGTCCCGCGCGTAAACGTCGATTATCGATCGTTACGTAAACCCGACCAGCTGGCTCAAGTTCTGTTTTCGTCTAGGTGAGCTGGTTTAAGGTATACTTGGCGATTCCGCTAAAAACTAATGAAAATAAGCAAAAACTATGAAATACGCTTGAACAACTGCAATAATCAAAGGGAAAACCTCAGCTTGGCCAATGGTGAAGGTAATATGTAGGGGGAAAAGGTCATGCGAGGAACATAACGGACGTGATCGGCGAGAGGTCAAGCCTCACGGAAATCTCGCGCTAGAGAGCGAGAGCCTTGGTATTACACGGCTGCTGCGGGAGCAGCGGTATATACGAGCGCGCCGCTGTTCCAGCGCGTGATTGCAGCTGGACGATCGCGACGCAATCAGCCAGTCTATACCGCTGCCGTTGGTCGAGAGAGAGCCGCGCGCTCTCGTAATGGAGCTCTCTCTCTCTCTCTCTCTCTCTCTCTCTCTCTCTCTCTCTCTCTCTCTCTTTTTCTCTCCCCTTCCTCCTCTCCCCCCCTCCCCCCCTCCTCCCTCCCCCCCCTTTCTTTTTTTTTTTTTTTTCGGTGGAGCCGCGTGATTATCGGAAGGTATAGTGGCCCCCTCGCCGCTGTATAGCAGGGAATTTCGGGAGCGGCTTGATTCCGCTTCCTTTTCATTCCGGCTGCGAATCGTAAATTTAGCCGGGTCAACGATTGCGCTTGGATCGCCTATGTGATGGTGCTTTACAGGGGAATTGTCCGCGAGCTTCGAGGGTCAATTAAATTTTACAGAAGCTCATCGGAGAATTGAAAAAAACCACCGGTATTCGTGTGCCACGTGTAGTGAAACTACAAGCTCCAAACGCGCGCGCGTCAAACTAATTCTATAAATCATCAGAGCACTTTTTTTTACCAAACATCACACGCACATGTATAAACAGACGCGCGCACTTGTCACTTATATCTTTCCATAACGAATAAATCATCATGAGCATATAAACATCGGCAGTCGAAGAAGTCATATATCTTCGACATTTGTATTCCATCCGAAAAATGAAGACAACGCATAGAGCTAAACAAGCCCATACCGAGCGTGGTATATCGGAGAAAAACGGGGACCCATTGTCGAGAGAGGAAGATGATGGCTTCCGAGGAAAGGGGATCGGTCCGGCCCCCAATGATCCGCGGCCAGTCTGTTCGCCGCGACAAAGAACGGCCCACGCGCCGATCTGCAGACAGTAAAGGGGGACAGAGGAGGGGGGGGGGAGGTTGGAAGATACGCATCAGCTTAGCGGGCCGTCGGAGAACAACGCGCGTCCCCCGGGGCTGTGTATATCCGAAGAAGCCGCGCGCTACCGTCGCAGCACATATACCTATACGCTGCCTCGGGCGACGATCGCTATAATACACGCGCTCCCTGCCGATTTCTCTTTTCTCACGTGTCGACGCGCCTATCACCTCCGACCCATCGACCTTTTTCTCTCTCGCGGATTTTTGCCGAACGCCTCTTTACACTCGCCCAACGGATCAAGCGAGATTTGTGCCGCACCGGGGCATCCGCTTCGTGCGGTTAAATGCTTTTTTGCGTATGTACGCGTTACACTTTTTCCGTATAAAATCTGAGAACGAGCTGTCTGTGTGCGTAAGTGGGTCCGTTGGCGAACCGACTTGTCTTCCTTGTAATCTCAGCTTGCGGTTTGCTAGTTTTTGTCGTACAGCTTCACTTCTTTTTTCCACATCTACTTTGGCGATTTAACGACGAGCGTCAATTGGCCATGGACATTGGAAAAACTGGCGGCTGACAAAATTGTGTATGCCTGTTCACGCCGGCGTTGTAACCGCGCGCGGGGGAGCGAGAAAAAAAATCGGCTACTTGCATATCGAGATCCTTACATTCTCACGCGTTGTTTTATTATCTCTTGGCATTATCCGTCGACTTTTATCACGCGCCAACGTATCCAATGGCAAGTCTCCCCATCCCTTTATAAACACACGAGAGAGCAAAAGTCACGGTCCAACGCGCAAATCGCGAGAGAAGAGGGAGAACGCGGCGATCATGCCCCGTAAGAAAACAAGGAAATGCAAAGCCGCAGTCGACCTTTAGTCGTCATAAGCGCATCATGCGGTCCAACTGGAACAATCCGCCGCTGCTCTTATTATAACACTTCGCAAGATAAACCATCTCTCCCTCTATCTCTCTCTCTCGAACAAAAAGCTTATACATTCGCATTCGCGGATACGTATCTCCGACTGGAAGCGCGTACGACATCCATACATCCGAGAGCGATCTCGCGGCCAACTTTTCGAGCTAATCTCCCCGGCTCGTCCACTCTCTCGCATCCCCCCCCGTCCTCCCTGCACTAGCTACCATCTAGAACGTGGGAGGGGGGGGGGGTGGCTGCGAGGGGGTCCCTTTATCTAACCTTCTCTCTTTCTCGCTCATTGCGCGCGCGCGCGCGTGGGTCGGGCTGCGGGCGTGCAATACACGTGCTGCACGTCGGTAGCACACGCGATCCTCGGGCCCGGCCGAGCGGAAACGTCATCGGCAGCTGGAATACGCTCGGGCGCGCACGCACCACGCGCGCCGAGGGCTGTATTTTTTCCCTCCCCGCCGCTCAACTCGCCCAGCGCACAAACACGTAGAATTCGAAAGTAGCCTAGTGCTGCTGGGGAAGAAGGGGATGAAGAGGGGGGGGGGTACACGAGCAGAGAGCCCCACAAGCGCGACCGCCAAAGCCCCGCGGAGCTTATTTCACGAGCGAGCGGGCACCCCAAACGCCGGAGAGCCACCCTAGAGAAGCCAGAACCCCGTGAAAACAGGAGCTATGCCAGCGCCGAAGAACGAGAGAGATGCTGGAAATGGTGCTCTGTGTGTGTGTGTGGGCGAGAGAAAGACAGAGAGAGAAGCGAGGAAAATTGATCGAGAGGGATAGCGGCAGGGCACGTAATTTTCACGAGTTGGATGACCAAGGCACGCGAGAGTTTATTTCTTTTTCTTTTTTTGGATCGAGGGTGTGTGCGTGGGAGGGGAGAGGATGAATTTTTTCGTTCTCTTAAATCTAAGCAGGGGGTTTGAGAACGTGCATGTATAGGAAGGAGGTCCTATGACTGGTGGCCCAATGATCTGGTTAAAACGCTCTCGTAAAGAGAAAGAGAGAGCTGCGAGTGTACGCTTTGATATATATACAATGGGGATGACCGGGATCGAATTAGGGTAATCGAGTGTGAGTGTATTTTCGTTGCGGCCCTAGCGCGCTGCAGCTCGTGTTCATCTATATACTTGCGTGCGTGTATGGCATGCCGGGGCGCAGTTTACATTTGTAATACAATACGCAGCGTGAACGTCTGTTGCTGATTTGTACGCGAACCGGAGGAAAAAGAGCGTTCTCGGTTCGCGTCTGCGATTTTCCTTCGTTCAAGAGGGGAGAGCGCAATCGTGAACGAAGGATAAGATGCCATTGTTGTAATTATGTCTAAGCGGCTGAGACGCTTGCAAAGCCTGGCTAGAGAGAGAGACATATATAATCGAAATTAATTTTCTCCGGGCTATTTTGATTTTGCGAAGAATTAATAATTGCCGAAGGTCTAGCGCGGGGCCCCCGGCTCGACTAAGATAAAGAAAATAAAGGAGGAGAAAACGGGGGTAAAAAAAAGGAGAGCCCGACGAGCGGAGAAAAAGTGAGAGAGGGGTATGGCGAGAGGATTTATGCGGGCCCGCGCAATATTTTAAAATGCAGATCGACGCGAAAGAGAAAGAACCGGGGGGGAGGGCGCGGCGGCGGCGGCTGCGGCGCTCAAAATCCAATTAATGAATAAAGTATAAATTTCCGGCGGAGAGAGAGCGTACACACCGACGCGCGTCCCGATGAATGAATTCGCGAGGTGAGCGAGCGAGAGATAGAATGGACGAGGGAGAGAAAAGAAGGCTTTCTAGCGCGCGCGAAAAAACGAAGATATCGGCTCTATCTTTTTTTTTCCACTTTTTTTCCGACGCTCTACAGCGGCGCGCGCCAGCCAACAAGATCACTAGGAATAGACGTAGGAGCTGCAGCAGCAGCAGTCGCTTCGGGAGCGAGTCGTAAAATAAAAGAAGGGAGAAAAAAATAACGAGAGAGAGAGAGACGCTTGATAATGGATAGAAGAGCGAGGAATAGGGCGAGAATGAGAATGAGAGAGAGAGGGCATCTAGCGTATAGGGCAGAGAGAGGAAAAAAAGAGAGCAAAAAGGGATGGGGGGAGGCAAGAGAGAGAGAGAGCTGACGGGTTCGGGCTTATCTTGACCTGGCCAGAAACGCGGACATCGAGGGGTCGCTCTTTCTCTCCTTCTCTCTCTTTCCAACTGAGATTTTGTGCCCTACGTGCCATGGGAAAACGTGCATTGGCACATCTACAGCTATATATACGGCGATACGGGATTGAAAGCGGTCTCTACGTTGATAGAATTTTCTTTGCTCTATATTGCGAAATTGCGACTCTCCTCTCGTTTTTTTCTCTCTCTTTTTTTTTCATTCGAGAATTTCTCGTTCAATTGTATCAAAAGTTTCCAGGGCAAAATTTAGAATTGCCAAATTGGAATTTGATTAAAACGGCGCGTTTAAAAAAAGTCTTCGTTTTGCGCCAACAACAAACAAAAAAAAAGCGGAACAAACTCCGTTAAAACCCCCTTTTTCCAATCTAAATTCGAAATAGCTTCGCGTCTTATTTTCTTTTTTAGGCGGGTATACGTTTGTAAGCGTAAGCGCGTTATAATCTATATAAAAGCGCGCAGAGAGGCTTGATGCGCGGGCCCGGCTTACCCGAAATATACGTACGATTAATCCGCGCGAGAGCGAGCGCGACTTCTGAGGTATGTATGTATATACGCGAAGCGAATAAAGCCGCGTAAGCGGTTCAGGGCTTAAAACGCGAAATTCCATCGGCCGGCCGAGTACAAAGTTAAACAATGACTGTAAACAGCCGGGTTGTGCACGCGCCTACTGCCACTGTAACTTTATTAATTTCAGCATTGCTTTTGTCCAAAATTTAACAATACACCTATCCTTGAATAAAATATATATTGGAAAACCTACTCGCAGCGCAAGCGAGCGCATCGTCAAGTATATCGCGCAGTTGGATCAACCGAGACTTCGACACCCCGGCATCGAAGTCTGCCGCGGGTCTGCTACAGCGGCAGGGGAGGCTGTGTGTACGTTATCTGCCGGCTCCCAGGCTTGACGTCGCCCTTCGCGGCCAACTTGCAGATAAGCCGAGCATCCCTTGCCGGCCCCCCTCTTCCCAAAACAACGGGGGCCGAGATCTTGATGCCGCGTGTCAGACCCCCCAAGTCAGATAGAGCTCTCTTCCCTCTCTCTCGTCCTCTCCTTCTCGCCAGCGACGCTTTCTGTATATTAATATATATCTCGGATCCTTTGCTCCCTTTTACGCAAGAGAAAGAAAGAGACACTCCTCAGTCTCTAGCCTCAAACTTATGAGTCAGATTTATCGAGGCTCCCTGGTGGATTGATCACGGTTAGACACATCGACGTTCTCCTGACGCTCCTCCGTGTGTCTGTGTACGCGCGTGCCTGAGGTCGTGCATCCCCCGATCTTCCAGATTAAGATATATTTATAGTACTGAGATAGAAGTACGTTCGCGATGTACGCACCGATAGGAATGATGCCTAGAGCTCGAGGATCTTTTTTTCTCTCCATACATTGTTTGCCGTTAAAATCTATTCTCTCGCAGCCGGGGGATGGCGATAAAGGCGTACAGTCAGACGAAGCCGGGTTATCGGATGCCCTTGATCCGAAGATCGGCTTTATATACGTTCTACTTTCCTTGGATATTTGCTGATTGTTAAGAATAGCCTACTCGCTATACTGTCTTATACAATAAATAGAATTTCCCATCAGCGTTAATTCACGTTTAATATGAAAAGTCGTCGAGGAGCCTACTGTACAACCCCGCGCGATATTCCTAAGGCCCACAGGTTGCCGAAAAAGGATAAAGAGGCCCACCACGAGACAAAAGCGAAATTACCAAAGCGCATCGGGCGAGAGAGCGAAGCCGAAAAGAGCAAAGAGAGCAAAACGTAGTAAGAGGAGGTGGGGCTGAGGCCAATGTACAGGAGGCGAATGAGGGGCCTGTAACGCAGGAGGAGCTGCGTGTACAACAGGAAAGAAAAAAGTCGAGAGCGGCTGCCTCTCTCTCGTGCCGCGCGCAAACTCGGTTAATCAAGTGGAACTAGCGGCGGGGCTCTCGAACAAAGACGAGCAAAGAGAGGAAGGGATTGTTACAATGGGCTCTGTGGCCGCCACTGACGGACGGGCATCGTCAAGCTCGGCCTGCCCGCGGACAGGTGGCACGGGCCACCGTCTGTATACACGTACTTTATATATACCTTTCTATACTGTGTACAACTCCTTGCGCCTACTCACCCTCCCCTTTTTCTCTTTTCATTTTTTTCTCTCTCGATGGCGTTGTACTGTAGCGCAATTTTGTGATATCATCGTTCCGTGTTAATCTGCGAATTTCAAAATTAGCTCTGGAGATCGGGAACTATTTCTCTCGTGCGTGCGGTATCGATCAACGATCGGTACAGGTTAATGGCACTTTCTCTCGGGCCACAGAAGCCGTGTCTCTTGAATCTGCCAAATCGAGAACGCGTCTTACCTATCGTTTGTTATTTAACAAATGACTTTATTATACCATATCGACAACCGAACAACTCTAACGTCGCGAGTCGGCGCAAGTCGTCCAGGGAAAAGATGAGGCCTATGAGGGTAGACATAGGAGTGTCGGACTTTTCCTTGGTGCTTAAAAGCCCCCGTAATTGCCTTCTAAACGTTTCACCTGTGGAATATCACTCATTTTCATACCTGCAGACGACTACAACCCCCCCTAGACGTCCCTTGCCTCCGTCGCTCTCTCTCTCTCTCACTTGTGAAATAGCTCTCTGCGAGTGGCGCGCAGTTCATTAGTCGGCCGGCGCTCCGACAATAACAGATGGATCGTCGCTGCTCTTGCTCGCTCTCTGGTCGTCAGCGCAGAGGTTCTCCGAGAGAGCAGCGGGCGGCGGGCAATCAGCGCTAATCGTTCGGCGGTCGTACCGTGGACAAAAAAACGCGACACGCCGATTAGAGAACCCACACACGTCGACAGAGAGCGAGAGAGAGTGAGAGAGTTGATGTAAATTCGACACGCGCCGGCTCGATTCGAATCCCCATAGCGAAAACTCTCGGAGTCCGGATTTTCCGGGCCAACAGCGCTCTCGTCGAAATAGTAAAAATAGTAGTAGTAGTAAAGGAGGTAGAGTTGTTGTTGAAACTCTTACGGTATATTAGAGGCAGAACGGTGCGACGAGAGAGAGAGAGAGAGCACGGCGCACCGATGACTCGGTGTATTTCGGCGCGAACGGCCGCCCGAGGCGATAGCGAGCGCGATCGGAAGGCGGTAAAGAGAGCTACAGAGGGGTAAAGGCCAAAGAGAAAGAGAGGCTCGATTCGGTTCGTCTGACCAAAGCCCCTCTCTCTCTTTCTAACTTACTCGGAGCGTAGGCCCCCCCGTGGCGCGCAGTTTTGTACGTGGCGGCCGCGGGGCCTCTCTCGCTCTCGCCGCCTGAAAGGGGAACCCCCGGGGCGATAATTAGGGGCCCGCGTGTGTTTCTCTCTCTCTCTCTCTCTCTCTCTGCGTTGCTCTGGCAGGCCTCGGTCTCTGCTCTTTCCCCCCTGGCACACCCCCCATGCTCTCTATCTCTCTTGGCGAGAGCTAACGGCGGAGCCAGCGCGCGTATGTGTATATGTGTATACGAGAGCGAAAGAGCCGCGGAGAGGAGCCTTGGATCTGTACCGCCCCGGCCCTCTTCACGGGGCATCGAAAACATCAGCAGTCATCGCGCCCGGTTCCTCCCACTCTGCCCAAAAAGACAGAAACAGCTCCACACCGCCCGCTCTCCTTTTTCTCTGCGTCTGCAGGCCTCCCCCGTTCGACCAACACGCCCGAGGTCGCGCCTCATCTACTTGGCTTCTCCCCCGTCCCCCCGGCAGCTTGTCATCTGGCGCTCTCGACTCTTCCGCACCCGGCTGCAGATCTCTCGCCAGCACGACTACCCCCTAGCTATAGAAGCGTGAGGCGCGCGATGACCTCGCGAGATGCGATATGGATGACCGATAACCTTATGCCAGGATTTCCAGATCGACTCATGGTTCCGTTCGATTATAAATTCGGATTTTGAGAAAGTTAAAGCCAACGCCTGTCGTCCCCATATCGAACCTGTAAGTATAAACCATCACATGTTACACTTTTAAAATTGACAAAAGCTAAATCTATATTCCACGTTAAATTAAAACAAACGACAAATTGAAAAATCCACGTTTTATAACAATATCGTTGATCGAGCTAAACTAAAAAAAAACACATACCCTCGAGCACTCGAATCCAGCGAGTATCCTGTAAACTTTGCATCGTAAATAATCGATCCATTCCCCGTCCAGCACACAACCGATCGCTTTCGAAAAAGCTCGGTCTCTCTCTATTTCCTCTCTCGGGCATGTTTGTTCCAGCATTAAAAACGCATTTGCGGGGGGGGGGTAGGGGCAGCAGCAGGGCCGAAAGATCGTCACTGCTCGTAGTCGTATCCGCAAACACGCCCGAAGCGCCGTCGTGTCATCTCACCACTGTTTTTCCCTCCAACCCTCTGCCCCCCCCACTCTCTCTTTCGAATTTTAATGCGATTCATAGGCAGAGTAGAGAGAGTCGTGGCTCGAGTGAGAGGGGCGTGTGCGGCCGGATTAGGCACATTCACCGCGAAAGAGAGAGAGAGAGAGAGAGAGAGAGAGAGAGAAACGGAGAAGCGGTAGGGAGGGTTGGAGGGAGATTCAGCGACGGGCCTGTCCTGCGCACGCCCGCGCTCACGCCGGCGGGACGCGGGCTTTGATATAACCCCCTTCCCCCCTTCTGTCACTCCCTCTCTCTGTCTCACTTCAAGCCGCGTAGCTCGTCAAAGCTTGGCCCCCCCGTCAAACCGCCTGATGCTGCGTGGGCCAAACGCGCCCAGCTGGGACTACGCGCTTGTGTGTGTATACACGTATACGAGCGTCTGTCTGTTAACCAAAAGAGGATGCCACCACGCGCGCGCCCTCCCGGAAAATCATTTTTAAGCCTCATAAACGCGCGTATACTCGCGGAAGAGCTGTACTACCGGCGTGCTGTTACGTATACAAGCGCGGATTCGCTCGGATTTGTAGATTTGTCGGGGCGCACAAATATAATCGCTCGACACGCTTTTATTTCGATTTAATTATGACGCCGCGTGAATAATGTGCAAGCATATATACAATTCGTGCGTGCGACTTTTCAGATGTACGAATAAAAATAAAAAACAAAAAAAAAATTCTCTTTTTCGAGCTTTACGTGTAACGCAATAACAACACCAACAAAAGCAAAATAACGGGAACGAGAGAAGTGCATCCGGTCTAAAAAGTCAGGCGAGCTCCGCAAGCGCATAATCCATCGGGCTACTTCCGGCTAGCGCAGACGTGCGCACAGGTGAAAAGAGAGCCTGCCCGAATTAAGGCTCTTTCGGTCGGAGGTGACTGCGCCAGGGCTGATATAGAAAAGACGTGCACACGCGAGAGAGAGAGAGAGAGAGAGACTACGCCAAAAATCGGTATACCGGGCTATACAATGCTCTTCCGTGCTTGGCCATCACGGGGTAAGAGAGAGAGAGAGAGGGAATAGCTCGCGGGGTAGTTAGCGTCACGCGGCCGACAATCACGAGCTTATACGCCCATCCCTTACTCACCCTCTCTTAGCCGCGAGCCGCTTGATCCGGCTCGTCGCTTATGTACGAGGCCTGACGTGGACACGCGATCGCGCGCACGTGGCGAGAGAGATCAGAGCAGCCCTCCCCCCTGGTATACGCTCTCGCTCAGCTGCACGTCGGCCGCACGTCAACTCGGTGCTCCGATCGCGCCCACGCAACCGCCCGTTGCAGGAAACTCGTTTTTCTCTCTCTCTCGCTCCTGACGGAACCCTCGGCTACCCCCCCCCCCCCACCTCCAACCCCTATGCTCGCACGTCCGTCCGTCTTGCTGCTCCGTATAGGACTGACTCGCTACATTCACCTTTCAGCGCCCTACTCTCACTTTCTCTCCCTTTTTCTCGTTCTCCTGCACATCAATTGTTGCTTTATTCTTGTAGGTGAGAGGGCCACGAGCTCTGGATATTGTTACGGACGGGCGCATTTGTTCGGTCATTATCGGAGCGCGCTGCCTGTGTGCTCGCGCGACTGCTCAATTCTTTTTCCTTTTTTTCTCCCCCACCCTTCTCTCTCTTTTTTGGCTTTCTTCGTAAGTATACTCGTGGCTGTTGTACCGAGTTTTGTGGCTTTCTTTTTTTTTTTTAGAAAAATATACACGCCAGTGGCCATGGCATTTGGTGCAAGTGACAGTCTGTATTTGCCGATATACGTCTGCTTATTTATTGCGAGAGTAAGGAGGCTGATGTATGTCGGGTTAATGCTTTGCACGTGTTCTTTACTGCATTCTTCAATTGTTGGATTTGAGAATAAATGGAAGAATTGCGACTTGATCGATTTCGTATGGTGAAAGTATTTTTCTTGCGTGAGACGAGGATGAAGCATTTTTTTCGTAAAAGAACTGTGAATTACAATAGTTTATAACAAATTTTGTGATTTTTAATACAAACAAATAGCTAGTACAGTAATACCGTATCAAACTTACTCATTCATGTACACCCTGAGCTATCTGGTGATACAACATCAAAAGTAAGCATATCCAACAAAGTCCGCGTAAAGTAGAAAGAGACTTGTATGGTCAGACGCGGTATACTCACTCCGCAGAAATACTCGACTCGCTCCTCCTCTCCGCCAAATCATCGGAGGCAATAAAATTCTCGATAGCCATGTTTTCCCATTTCTATATAATTCACCGGGTACGTTATTCGCGCGTCTCGCGATATACGCTCAATTAACGCATTAAACATTTTTAACCTCGGTTACGGGCGGCTTGTAATCACGATAGCCCATCTCGCCAGAAAAAAAAGGCGAAGCTTTCATTAATCAAGCTGGAAAACGAAACGACGAGATGAAAAAAAAGCCCGATGTATGAAATATCCAAGAGGTCTACGTGGATGTAGTCCCTATTAACGGAGAATCCTCTTTTTCCATCAAGCCTCCCATAAGTACAGTGCCGCTATATCCAGCGGGGGCACACCCAGACTCCCGCAACTTTGAAACCAGACTTATCGGGTGTCGTACAGATAGACGATAGTGATCCAAAGTTGAATATACCCGGGTGGCAAGGGGAAGAGCGTCTTCGCTACGCGCTTGATTTATCTCCATCGTAGACTGGCGCGTGCTCCTGACCTTGCGAGTCGCCGTTACGCCTAATTGCCGCGTGCGCGTGTATATCGGCAACGCGATATCGCGAGGATCACAGTGATTCGGGACTTTTTAACAGTCCGTGCCGCCCTACGCAGGCCGACCCTAACTGCGATACTTATCCGATCGGACTTCAAGGTGTGTGTTACGCGAAAGGGCGAGCGTTTTCTACGGGCCGTCTATACCACCTAATACCTACTTTTCACTTTGATCACTCGCGATATTCTGACTAACCAGTGATTTCCTTAGAAGCCCATTCCTCTCACGCGTGCCATAAACGAGCTGTACGAGAGACTAGCGCGAGCTTATCCGGGAGGCGAGATGTGTAAAGAGAAAAACAAAACCGGCAGCCGGCGGAAGTTCACACTAGAAAGAGCGAGAGAGGCGAAGACAATCGGGCCAATGGCAAGAGGGATGGGGTAATTGCCGCGGAGTTGGGAGCGCAGAGGAGAGCATAGAGACGCGCGCCGTATGAATGGACTTGTGCGGCCCGGGATGTGCTTCGAGCGCGGCTGGTAGCGAAAGGGCCAAAAGAGAGAGCAGATGAGTGAGAGAAAGATAGTCAGAAAGAGAGAGAGAGAGCAGGTCCAAGCCCGAGCGCAAGCGGCGGAAGAAGGGCACGCAGCGCAAAAGAGCGAGAAAGAGCATAAGAGGGAGGGTAGGATAGGAGCTCTCTCTCTCCCGAGGGGCTTTAATGAACCAATTTAAATGCATGCGATGATCAGTTGGCCCCTCTACAAGGCCCTCCCTCTATCTCTCTCTCTCCTTCTCTCTTTCTCCCTCGTTCTCTCTTTCTCCCTCCTTATTCTCATGCGCGCTATTCTCTCAAGAGTTGCCCTCTGCGCTATCCGCGCTTCTCGCTCCTCGCGAAAGAACGCGCGCGTGTACATCACAAGAGGGAGAGAGAAAGAAAGCGCAGGAGTAGCAGAGCTACCTTTACGCTATAGAGCAGAGAGAAAGAGAGAGAGCCTCATGACACGAGGGGGAAGGGAAAGGAGAAAGAGGAGGAGTAGATATGCGGGCGGGGGTGCGAAAGAGCTTAATCTCTTCGCGTTGGCCTTTTTCTCTCTCTCTCTCTCTTCCTGCAACGTGGCTATATAGAGATCGATTTGCTGCGCTCGCTCGTTCGTTTCTACCACCCCTCCCCCCACACACACAATCCACCCCTTCGTCGCTTCTCTCTTCGCTCGGATTATCATCTACGCGCTGCTGAAAGGGGGAGAGAGAGCTTAACGCCGATATGGCTCTCTGCTGCGTATACACACCGGTAGCGTGCACGCGTGCTTATATTCTTCACCTCTCCCCCATCCTCCCTCAGCACCCTGCTATCTCTCTCCGTTCGAGACCTTATCCTTCGGCAGCGCGTTGGCGTTTTTTTTTCTCTCTCCTACGTATAAATCATAAAAATAATCGCGAGAGCGAGAGAGAGAGAGAGCAGAGGCGCACGCGCACATTGTGTTGCTTATCGCTGAAAAGCCCGGTTATAATCAGCGCGCGCGGAACCCTGTACACTCCCCTTACCGCCACCCATTCCTTCCCACCGCGCGGCTATAGGTTATGTATGTGCAAGCATAAATTCTCGCGGCATCGTGCCAGCCCTTTCGCTGTTGCGCATAAGATCCAAGACGAAGACAGGCGAGCTAGTATAATTTCGGGCCCCGAGTGCTAATTGATGGAGGATCGTCGTTGCTCTTTTGCTCCGACGATATATACCCACACGCCTCGTTCGATAAAGTCGGCCTGCTTCTGCGGGAGGAGCTTACGCGCGAGAACCGTGCGAGTTGCGATTAAGCCCGAGACTCGTGTGCCTCGTTTTGGCAGGATAAATGTTAAGGCATGTACGTACTTAAAGATCCGACGATTGGTTTCTGGTTTTTGAACGATTTGACCGGCACTCCGTCATGTGTGTGTACTCGTTTTGGAATGACTCTGTTTTCGGACTACTACTTGCGAGATTCTTATGTAGAGGATGTGATTTTGGAATTTTAATGGCAGATGGCAATCGTAACGCGACGGATGTGAGGTTTAATGGCACCGATGTTGGTTGGATGAAGCTTTGGGAAATCGTATTTAATTGAGAAACGATTTAAATATTGTTGATTAAGCGAGTACTTATGGGGGGCTATTGGGGTTATGGAAAAAGACGCTAATTTATCATGCTAACGATTACGGGATACGTTTTTTTATTTTTCCTCCTTCTTAGCGATATTTCACGGTTTACGAATAATTGACGTAATTCAGTTAACAAGCAGCCCTTTTTTCCATGTTGTTTTTCTCCGTTTTCTCGTTTAATGCGCTCGCTAATTGAAATCTTGAAAGGGTAATTAAGCGTAACAAATTTTGAAGGGATTCGCGAACGTTTTGTGAAATCGATCCTCTAACTAGCTGCTGTTTATACACAGGAGTTAATTTCTAAATTAATCTCGAAAAATAAAAAGAAGAAAAATAACCAGTAAAAATGAACAATATATTAAACAATCTATTCTTCCCGTTCCTTCATCATAACTTACCATACACTTCAATTCCATAAATCCCACTTATACCCGCGTAAACACCGATAAACTTTAAGACCAACGTTTTGACAACTATCACAAGCAGAAATCTAAACGCGCTCTAAAACCCACACTCTTATCAGCAAGTTAGATTCGCAAATAATCATTAGAGTACGCTCATCCCCAATAACCCATTACCCAGACCCCCCCCCCAAAAAAAATCCATCCACGCTATCTATTAAATCGACCAGCTCCCCTCGGACTCCAAATACCCACACGAGCATTTTTCCGCAAAAGTTCATTAAGCTTTTCCCCAACACTCCTCGCGCGCTTGCAGAAAAAAAAGAATCACATGCAAGAGAGGCCACGATAAGCAATCGAATCTCTCGCCGCTCCCTCGTGCATTTAACCGCGAGTAATAAATACGGTCGCGCAGCAGTGTACCAGGCCGATAAGATATTCACGCTATACCTCTACCAACCCTCACACACATAATCTCCGATAGTCGGCTCTCGCGAAGACTCGCTGGTTACGTCGCCCGCAAAGTCGTAATGGCTCTTTTTCAATTGTAAGTGCGCGAGTACGACTACGGGACCTCGTTGCCATAGTGCGAACGAGAAAGAGAGAGAGAGAGAGAGCGCTTTGCGAGCGATAAAAAAAAAAGAAACGGCTTCGGCGAACGCGTGAAAACGGATCGCTTGTTGCGCATTACCGAACAACGCGTCGTTCGAGGCGAGATCGGCCGGAACGAACTGTCGCATGCACGGGGATTATCGTCTTAGAGAAGCCACGTTGACTTTGCGTCAGCCCATGAGAAAGAGAGAATTGCTGATTGGGAATTTTTATGCCTGCCTGTTTGCCGCACGCGTAAACGACCCAAGGACGCCGATGGACGTATTCGCGGATTTTACGACGCAAAAGTATGTACGGAGGAAGATTTTCCGAGCGCACACGAGCTTACTAAGGTCGATTGTTTATGCTCGCTGGCGTTGCTTTTTGCTTTTAAATTTCTCGTTGCTATTATCGCGAACAATATGAAAACGTCGTGCGATTTTTCTGATATTTTATTTTATCCACTTGTACAACGTTCTTTGCAAATTTCGATCGTTACATATAAAAAACAAACAAACAAAAAATTATAAGAAAAATAAATAAAAGCTCTAAATCCAGTCGTCTAACAAATCAAACGCAGAGAGCCGATCGTTCGCGGAGATAAAAAAAAAAGAAAGAACCCAAGCTTCCCCGTGGCAATCACAATATTTGCCGAGAGATGAGCATCGCTCGCTCCTCTCGAAACTTCAAAATCCTGTGAAATCACAAGTGCACAGCTGAGTGTCGTGGAAAGGGGGGTAGAAGGAGTTTGGCAGCCCTGCAGGGGCCTCGTTCTCTCGCAACTGGACGCGTTAGAGGAGACCCCCCGCTGGTGCGTTACGGGGTCTGGCGAACAAGTGCGCGACGTGTGTGTATAAAGGCCGGGTTGACAAAGTCGCGCGCGCCCATACTGAGATCACCCGTCGCGAGTGCCGACACCCCTTTCTCTCTCTCTCTCTCTCTCTCTCTCTCTCTCTCCAGCTGGCTTGCCGATCGCACTTGGATATATGCGCGCCTCTCTGTGCATGTCTGATGCTTCGTTTCGTATTTTTTTTCTTTCTTTGTTGGCTTATGACGTTTCGAGGGCCGCGTAATTGTAGTACGACAGTGCTACAAGAGGGGGGGATAGAGGGCGGGGTTGTAATGCGCGACAGATTTGAATTTGCCGTTTTGACTTGGTCATTAGCCACGATGAGAATTGAATGGGGCTGTTTGGAGATGGCGACGTATGGTCGGCCTGATGTAGCATCATCGAGATGGTATATTACTATGGAATTGTCTGTTATAGCGAAAGAAATGTTAGTGTGAAATTGTAGTTTCATTCGACTATAGATTTATTTGTAAATTAATTTCAAAATTAGCCTTAAAAATATATGATTATTTTTTAATTATGAAGCGCATGTCGCACATTAACATCGTAATATTATGTGCGCAGATAATACCCTATAGATATAAATACTATGTTTCCAGAGGATCTAAAGCAATTACATCGACTTTTGCATCACACAGGTGCCGTCAGTTCAAGTCTGGCAACCGTCGGCTGAGTTACAGTACAAAACTACATTTTTTAAAAGAAAAAAAACTTCGATAAAATCAAATTCTTAATTAATTACACGGACTGACATAAATAAGAAATGGGGGTGTGATAGCACAGAAGGAGGAAGGAGCCTTGTGAATTGAAAAGGTATAATTCTTAGCGTGGCATCCGATGTAACGCGTCGAAAATATAAATGCTCGACTTGTGCCGCATTTAAGCATTCATAACGCAATTAATTCGGAAGGAGAAAAACTCTCTCTCAGGCTATGGTAATTGCAGGTGGATATTTCATTGGAAAGCTAAATAGTTAGTTAAAGAAGTGCTCGCTCTCTTCCATGCATTATTCATCGGTCCCGAAGTCGTTTATTATTATTTTTTTTTTATTATTAATTCGACAACATTTGTTAATTCAGTTTGCAAATATAAATGAGCTAAAGTTTTCCTTTGCATTCTAATAACGTTATAAGCTATTATAAATGTGCTCGTTGTTTCTTCGACGTCTCGCGCGAGATAATCAAATTAAGGAACTTTAAGAGCTAATGGTGTGCTTCGCTATTAATCAACCTTATATACATTTGTATCGTAACGTTTCGTTGTGTCTGTATTGCAGTTATCAACGTTATTGTAATTAACCAAACGACTCGCCACCGGAATTTTAATAATTAAACGCAAAAAATACCCTGACGTTAATAAATCATTATCGTTAAAGAAAAAAACGGGCGTTTCAAAGCCGATCATCGTACCGCTGGAGATCTTGAATCGACTAAGCGCGTACGTATACGTGAAATTGGCCCGAAGTCAAAAGCCGCCAAAATGAAACATCACCTTCGCGCTCCTATATAAACCAGAGTCACGCTCATACGCTGCACAATATAAGTATTCATGCTCCGGTCTGTAAAAAAGAAAAAAAAATGAACATGCCCACCCGAAAGAAACGGGGGGAAAACGATAACAACAACAACAATGTAATAAAAGAAAAAGGAAAATAATATCATTACCGATCGACAATGCGCGAGAGCCGTACACAATAGCGCACGGTGTCCGATTAATACACGGTCTATTCCTTCTCCGGCGCACTACCTGAAATCCACAATGGCTAATACACTTTCTCCTTGTACAAAAGAGCAACTCCGAAGCCGGAAAATCAGGTGGATCATTAACCCTCCCCCCCCCATTCTCCTTAGACTCGCCCTCATACGCGTCGGGGAGATCAGTATCGAATCTTATATACGTGTGCGGAAGCACATCTCTTTCTCTCGGTGGAGTCAATCTCGCCAGCCGTACGCAGCTTCTCCACAGTGCCTATAGGAAATCCAGCAACGCGCGTCCTGCGGAAAACAAAAAAAAAAGAAGGAAAAAGAAAGGAAAAACCAACACAACAAGCTGGAGCATCAATATTCCCACCGACAATTTCCATGCAGGTCCGCTTTGGCTTATACCTCGTGGGAGAGCTGGTCAGCTTCGAGAGAAAGAGAGAGAACGAGCGGGTGGCGGTGGTAGATGCATCGCGCGGCGAAAGATGGGTATAGAGAGCTGCAGCGTCACGCCGCTGAAATTTAGTGCCCGGCCGCACTAAATTTCATTCCACCGGCCGCGCGCGCACCGATATACACACCCACCAGCGCATAAATACGTACACACACACACACACACGCATATATAGAGTTCGAGTAGGATGAGGTGTGCGTGCTCGTCTACCTGTTCGTGGCTGACATATGCGGCGGCGGGCGGCAGCGGTAGAGGAAGCGCGTAAATTCGCTAGGGTATATACGCGCGGGTGAGAGCGCAGAAGCGGCAGCAGGAATAGAGGTCTCGTGTGCGTATGTGTGTACGCGCGCGAGAGAAGAAGCGCAGAGAGAAAGAGAGAGAGAGAGAGCGGCAGCCGCTGTGTATAGCCCCCGCTCGACTTAAGAGAAAAGGTATAAAATGAGGATGGGGCGTTCCCGGGGCCCCCCGAGTTATTAATGGCTTTGACTTCGTTGCTATGGATATCCATAAGTTAGCCCGAGAGCCGCAGAGAGAAAGAGCGAGCGAGAGAGCGCAAGCAGCCGCGCAAGGCTCTCTCGCTCTTTCTTAATTTTTCCTAGATGCTCTTTTTGCCGCTGCACACACGGCGGCAACGACGCCGCTCGACCGGCTCCCTTATACATATACCTCGCAGTCTACCCTCCCTCTTTTCGACTCGTTTCTTTTCTCCCTCTCGAACCTCCTTTCCTCCTCCTCCTCCTCCTCCCCCTCGGCGGCTCGTCGTTCCCCCCGTGCACGTATAGGTAACCACGTGTCTTGCCAGGGTGAGTTTCCTCCTACCGCGATACAAACCGCATCTCACCTTCGTCCCCCACCCGTTCCAACCCCCTCTGGTCTTTTTCGAAAAAAATGAACACGAGCCCGGTATATATGCGCATCCGCACTTTTACGTACAACTGCGATATCAGGAGAAAAGTTACAAGCGCGAAAGCGGATATTCAATTGCGCCGGGACGGAGCTTTTTAAGCGAGAGAGAGAGATAGAGGCGCCTGGTTAACCGGAGTGTTACTACGAAAGAGGCATGAATCACTGCGGAGGTGTTCCAACAGCCACGGAATATCCTCAAGTCGCGGTTATTTATGGCACTTTGTCAGAGTCTCCGGCGCGTGATTGTAATTGATTGATCCGAAGCCGATGATCCCGACTGTACGCTCAAGAATAATGCGCGCGTCTGCCCTTCAACTGTCTTCTCTCACTTTCGCCTGCAAAGTTTAGACTTTTTAAGTTTGCTGGACCTCTATGAGCATCTACATACGTTATATACGTCGAATTTTATTTATAACAAACCGAATAAACGCAGTTTAATCAACAAAACAAAAGCCTCGACTTTTCTCAGCGGCGTCGATCTCTGATTTATTACGACCGCTCACAAATCACTGCTCGTTCGGTAGACAAGTGCAATAAGTCAAAAAGAGAAGAACAAAAAAAAAAGAACCATCTCCAAGTCGCGAGAAGCTTCCAAGAAGCAGCTATATGCATATGTACGCATGCATAAGCCGCTGCCGATAACGAAAGCCATATACATAAAAGCCCAGTCGTGGACGGTAAAAAAGATTTCCTCGCCACTTGCTTTTCCACGCGACACAATGCAATCGCGCTCTCGATCGAGACGCTCCGCGTGGCCCCTCCCGTCGAAAAATCCAAGCCCCCCCCCCCCCTACTCTCGTCCGACTCATCTTTGAGCCCGAGACAAATGAGCGGCATTCGTCTGCGTCACCTGTCCGTCAGCCCCCTCTCTTTTTCTTCTATACAGCCCGGTGGATATACCTCTACCAGCGAAAGAGAAAAAAAAAGTAAAAAAACGACTCTCGCAGGGGGGATTTTCGTCCCTCTCGTACGAGAGTTTTCTTTTTCGTCGTACTGCCTTCTCGTTGCCTCTTTTTGTTCCCTCCTGTACCCTTTTTTCTTTTTATTCAACCCGAACCTGGCCTCGAAAAGGCTCCATTCGTTCGTTGTTAGCCTTAAAACGAAACTTAAGCGTATGCATGGATTGGTAATTTTTGTACAGCTGCGAAGTTCAGCTCTATCCGCCAATCAGTCGCCGAGTTATTTATCAGCAGCCAACGACGACTCATTCGCGAATTTGCGCGTGTAAGAGGCGCGAAGATCGTACCGCGGGCTTTTGTGATAATGTTAAATAGGCTGCTGCTGGGAAGCTTCGCGCCGCGAGGCCTGTACTGCCTCTCTCTCTCTATTGTCATGGAAATGCGACTATGTTTTTCTAAAGCTCCGTTTAACCGGGCTTGAGTAAAATAAATCAATGCGTGATTAATTGGAAAAGAGCTTGTGATGGAAGGTTGAGTTGCATGTTCGAGGATGTGGTAGTTTTCATGGGAGAATATGGGACGACGCGTGATAAAGTGCCCATGAATTATGGTTTTTTATTTCGAAGATTCGACGGGTAGTGTTCAGGTCTCAAAGAAAAATAAACAAATAAACAAAAAAACTTATGTAATTAATTTGATAATTATTCTATCTGTCAGTACTGCGGTACACATCAGCCTAAAACTCCTGAAACTTTGAGAAACACAATGGCAATAATTCCAAGCAAAAATATATCCTCAACAAAATCGCTATAGAAACCGCAACTGCTCCAGCCCACCGTTATATACACTGCTCGTCTCATCCCGATGAAGTAATAACCGATCGTTCGTGATCGGTCTCTAAAAAATTTCCCTATAAAACATAAATCTCAGCCGGCGCATATTTTCCACAGTATAGCGCAAAGAGCAAACAAATTATCGGAGCATCGCGAAAAGGCAGCCGTGTTGCTCCGACGTTGCGAAACATCAATACCCCGAGAGCTCCCCTCCTCTCTATTAAAAAAAAAAGAAGAGAGAAAGAGAAAAAAAGTCCATAACTGGAACTTAGAAAGTCACGAGAACGGCCTGTGCTACCGACGGATAGCCAGCTCCTCTCTCTCTCTCTCTCTCTTTCTTTCTTGGCCGCTTGGCAATTTCGCGCAGCAGCGGAGAATTTAACGTGCTATTAGCCAAGGGAAAACTCCCGGCTCTGCGGATCTCGATTAGAGAGAAACAAAGACGCAGCTAAGCTCGATGACGGCATGTATGCATGTGCAGCGGCGATGCATATGGGAGAGCAGAGCGAGAGAGAGAAAGAGTCGCGGCAGCGCTAGGATTTGTGTCGTGACTTATTGGGAGGAGCCTTGAGCCGCTTTGCCTTGTTGAGATTGCCATCTCTCTCTCTCTCTCTCTTTCTTGACGGCAGCTACTTGGATAATCGAGAAATTTCAGCGCCAAGCTCAGCTATATCTAGCTGTTATTTTTTCTTTCCCTCTTTTTTTTCTCCTGCTCTCGCGATGGTGATATTATGCAGGCTCCGTTGTTTTTTTCTCCTTATTTTTTCACCTCTAAATATCTAGGCACTAAATCGAAAGAGCTATATAGCTATATGTGTATAGTGTGCTATCCGTTGAGAGTTTTTAGTGTAAAACTTGTAAGTTCATTGTAAATACGGTCGAAAAAGTCAAGAGTTCAAAAAAGCTTTGTTTTCATTAGAGAAACAATTTGCAATTTTTTTCTTCGTAAAAAAGATAGATCCGAAAATTAAAGCGAATTCGCTCGCGATAAATTGATTTCGGCCGCGTGCGTTTGCAGTGTAATCGACTTGGACTAATGTCGGACTTTCCATCGAAATGCAGTTAATTTACTTAGACGTAGAAAACGGCCTATCTGAAGTTCGCTTGAATTTATCATTTTGAATTTGGATTATGGAAATTTTAAGAAGTGGAAATACTCAATAAAATGTAATATTAACTAGGGATTATAATCATCTAAATTCAATAATCATTCGACTTGTTTCAAATGAAATATTAGCATACGTATGAATAAAACTTGACACTTTTTCATTCAGCTACATATGTTTTTACTGCATTTTTTTATTGTCGATTGAGTCACATGTGTAATTTAAATCTATCAAGTTAAGAGCATCGTCTACGTCACAATATAATAATAATAATTTGTATAGCAAAGAAATTTAATTCTTAGATTGGCATAACTTTACTCTGCGCAAATATAGACAACTAAAAGTAACAAAATTCAAAATATAAATAAAAAATACGTAAAATTTCGTTGACGATCTCCTCTCGGCGGTTCAATTCGTTAAACTTAAATTTACCCAAGAATATTAATAAACAAACGTAAATATTCATGAGGCTTCATTTCCTCTTGGAATTCATAAGTCAAGGCCCAAAGTTTCTCATTACGCCGGAATAAGTAGAATTCGTCGGAGTAATCATCTCGAAATTGGTCAAATTGCGCTGTACTTGCAAATGCAGCATGCAACGTATTTTACAAATGCGCGAATGAAAAACCTCGTACTTGTTTTACGCTCACAAAATAGAAACAAAAAAGAGACTTCAAATGTTTCGATAGAAAAAACTAATTGTTTACGCTGAATTTGAACGTTTTTAAACCCCCAACTAATAAACTCAAGCAAATAATCCAATTTTATCCCCAGCTCCGTGCTTATCGATAATCGCCATATCAACTTACAAAGACACATCTCCCACGCTACTTCCTCCCACCCTAGCCGAATCAAATCATCAAACACGCACCAGAGTCAAAGCCCTCTCAGCAGCCCCTTATCATTCCCAAGCGAGATGCATCTCGGTCATGCAAAGCCCCAGGTGCGCATAGAAAAATAAAGCAGGGGAACGAGCCAAGACGTTCGCACAGGGCTTAAACGGGGGGGATGGAATGACGAGTCGCATTTCCAAGCGATCGTATACGTATACCACTGCCGAGGCAAGATCATCCGTCGCGGAAACTAACCGAAATCGCGGCCCGACGGCTGAGAAAGACTCTCTCGGAAGCGCCGGCCTCTGCTCCTACACGCTCGTATATGGGTGCGCCGGCATATTTTTTTTTATTTCCTTCGTGCCCCCCCTTTGCCTCCTCTATCACGATTCATCCGGTTGATGGTATCGCGTGGAGAGTTGTGACACGCGCCCGATTGAGCTTCTGTCCGCGGCAGCCGAGCGACGAATGAGAATGGCAATGTGGCTTTGATATTCGCTTGGACGAGCCTCTCTCTCTTGAGGATACAATTCCTTTTTATTTTCTTTTCTTTCGATCACGAAAAGCTGAGATTATGGTTTATTTGACTTGCTTTTGTCCCACGAGACGACGCTCGAGAGAATGATTTTTTGGGAATTTTTTATTTGGGTAAGCATTTATTTTTATATATGTTTCTTTTGTGGAGAAAAATTAAACCAACGAATTACTTATACTTTTCTTGGGATTAGAGATATATTTTGAAAAGGGGAAGATTTTCGTTCAAATAAAATGTTGAAAAAAGAAATATCGAAAAATCCTATACTTAAGGAATAATTAACAATACACTGTCGATCGAAGTAGTAAATGTCAAGTTCGAGTTAGACCGTTAAAATATCCGTCGGGCATATTCGTGTACGGGAATTCAATAAATAACATTCGTTTAAACGACAGTGATTACACGGAAAATAAAACGCTCATTACGAAGGAAACATCATAATCAAAAAAGGAACGAAAACCGTTTAATGCAAGGATAAAAACGAAGAAAAAAAAGTCTGCCGCTAAATAGTTGCGAGCTCTCTTCGTTTCTCCCTCTCTCTCTATCTTATGATAGAAAGAGAGAGAAGGAGAGGTAGAGAGTAATCGAGCTCTAAATTGAAAGCGAATCGTACTTATTACAAATGACTTTTAAGGCGCGAAAAAAATTACCCTCGATTTATGAAATTCTTCGTTAGCCCCGTGCCGCGCGCGCGCTGCTTTAATTTATCGCAGGCCGTAAAAGCTCGCTGTCTCTCGCTTATGCGCGCGTATACATACATATATATATAAAAGTCTCGAAGCCGCGGCGTGAGCTGACGAAAAAAAGGGGAGGGCCTTGATATTTCCCGAAACGCCGCTAATGATCGAATTACCCAAACATAAACGTCAGCGCACTCGGCGCTAATTTAAAACTATCGGCGTAAAACAAATCGAGAAACGAGAGGGAGAGAGAGAAACAACAAAAAAAGATATATAAACACAAAACGATTCGAAAACAAAAACGAAAGAAAGCAAAGAGAAACGGAAAAAAGAAACAATAAAAAGAGGGGGGGCAGGGAGAAAGGATAAAAACAGGCGCGGCGGCGGCGAGTCTGTTTCTCTCTCTCTCTCCCTTCCGAAAGTATAAGGCCTAATGTACCGTAAAAAGGCCGAAGCCAGGTCTCGTGGTGGCATTAATAACGGACGCGGTGAGAGTGAAAGAAAGAAAGGGGATGAGCGTGGGGGGGGGGGGAGTATAAGCGAAAATTGGTCGAAATTTCCAGATCGCATCCGGCTCTCGTCGCACTAGCGCTCCGGTAGCCCGCCCACGTGACCGAGAGAACGACGGTCATTATCACTCTTCGGCGGTGCTTCTTTTCTCTCTCAGCTCTCAGCCGCGCAGTCGTGCATCTATACCGGCCTTACGCAACTATATCGGCGGAAATCGGCGGCGCGCGGGAAAGGAAACGAAAGGAGAGCGCGACGGGGCTAAGAAGAGGTGGGATGTTTGAAAAAGAGAGGGAGATATTTTACGAGGCTTTCAGCGCTTTACGATTTCCTCCATTGACTTAGAGAGAAAGAGAGCCAGGCCGGAGAGTCGCTCATTATCGTCGACGCGTCGGCGGGGCTAAGGGGATAGCTCTCGTCCGGCGGAGTTTTACGACTGCGCCGGGACTCCTTCGCTAATTCTCTCCTCCTCTCCTTGTCCCCCTGCTCCTCCTATCCAATCGACATTTGCATCCGGCGAAAGACACGATTGGACATCCCGCGAGCAAGGCGGCAGCAGCTCTTTCGACTCCCATTTCTTTTTTTCTTTTTTTAAATACGAAGATATGTGCGCGTATTGATTATTCGGCTTGGCTGAGAGACAAGGGTATTTACAGTCATTTTCGGGGTTTGTTTACGCCGGCAAAAAGCTTTACGCGCCGCGGGCCGACTCCCCGGATTCTGAAGCGTCTTAATCCCCAAGGCTATAGGAGCTAAAGGCAGTTTGTTCGACTTTTTACGCCGACGATAATTGGATGCAAGTGCAAGTGTGCTTGTGTCGCCGCGAGTTTGAGATTATCCGAGCAGAAGGGAAGATTTGTTTTTTGCGCGTTGGATATGAGGATGACGATTATGATGTTAAGGCCGACGGCGTCTCTCGTTTTCTACGTGAAAATATACGTTTTTTAAAGAACAGTGGTTTCTTATAAGATTTTTCGTGGCAATAGCTGTCATCACGTGTACTTCTTCATGGTTATTCATTATCAATTAGTATCGTTATTAAAATAGTACGCTCGCAATGTATTAAACAGATTATTTGCAGACAGACTTTTCCAAGTATTTATCATAATGGTCGAAACGGAAAATTTTCCAAGTGAGAAATCATTGAAAAATTGGTTTTATCTTGTGATATCATTAGAATTGCACGTTCATGACAAACCTGTCACAATTTACAAGTGTGGACGCAGTAAGCACATTAAATAGCTATGAATAGAAAATAATCGGAAGCTTATAACTTATACGCGTTATGGGTAGGTCTAAGTGGCAGCGCTAACCGCGCGCATATCTCAAATTATGATAATTCCAAAGTAATTTGATTAAGCGATAATGGCAGTTGCACGAAATTTATATGCCCAAGGCATAAATCAGATTTCAATAAATTGAAAGTCAATGCGGCAGCACGCAAAAGAGAGGGAGAGAGCGCTCGAATGAAACCCAATCAAAGAAACACCCTTTCCCTCCCTCCGAATTATTTTTATCATTTAGCGATCGACATCGTACATCGACTGTATCCTGCGTATACCTTCTTTACTCTTAAAAGCAACTACTTCCCCGAAAACGTCAATTTCCACTTACCGATCCAAAGCAACATCACGACCGATCACGTGTCCGTACACACACACCTACTAAGCCTCCGCTGAAACAAAGCGCAGTATGGGAGGGATAGCGCTTAGAAAATCTAAGAAGACCGGGAGGCACATACGCGCGCTACGATAGCCGTCTGGCGCTTTGCGAAAGTAGGTTGGCCGCACCAAGACATCGGCTCTGCCGCGTAGCAGCGGCAGCAGCTGCCCACCTGTTGGTTTATACGCCGTACACGCCGATCGATTAACGATTATCGTTCTCTCGTTCCGGGACGGCCCTCGCGTGCAATTAGCGTATACCCACAGACCGGAACTCTCTATCCCCTGCTCCTCCCCTCCCCCTTCTTGCTCTGTCTTTCTCTATCTCTAGGCCCTCTCGTATCCTTCCAAGTTTCAAAGCCAAGTCTTTGTGACGTGTAGACTTTGTCGAGGTGTCGTTGATGATTGAGAATCTCTGATTTTGCGGAAGGTTACCTTTGGAGCAGACTGTGGAGATGTAACGTAAACTTCTACTACTTGGACTGTCTCGCGGAGAATCGAAACGATGTGGATTTACCGAGTTTTACACGAGGTTTAAGGTCAACGTTATAATACGGTCAATGCTATTGCTGTACTCGACAGAAGTTTTGACGCGGTTGTGATTCGAACCGATTCCGACGATTCTATTGCTTGGTTTTTATTTCGTTTTGTATATTGTTCGCGACAAGGTGGGGGAATAGGGGGGTTATTTAGAAAACAGGAAAATAAATATTGGCTCTATTGGCTTCGGGTGTATATGAAAATAAACGGCGATGAAAATTGTTTGGTAAATATGCGAAACTACGTTTGTTTGGCAAAAGAATAGGTTGACGTTGTATTATATTCTATGATTCGCTGTTCACGGGCACGTATTAGATCGTAAAACTAACGTTAAATGAAAACTAAACAGAAAATAAAAAACATACGTGGATTTTAAATGAAACAAACAGTTTCTATGAATTATTGAAATAAATAACGAACAAAATAAAAATTGTATTTTTAGCTAAGTCTCTTTTTGACACTCAATTAAGCGTATTTTGGCAGAGCTACTGCGTCAGACTCTACCGACGGATACCGGGCTTGAACTTACGACCTGTAAATTGTACAACTGACACACGGACGACTGAATCACTCTGAACTTTGAAACGCTGTTTTTTTACGTTACCCGCCATAAATAAGATAAAAAAAAAGAAGAGAAAAAATAGGAAGAAACTGACTTTTCTTAATTTATCAAATTTCGTGTTATTTTTCGTTTCAAATCTTTAGTTATAAAAAATCGTAAAAAGAATAGAGAGACATTTAAATTATACGTTACGTCAATATCACTCTATTCCACCTTATTTTCACAAATTTAACCGGCTATGCGCAAACCCCAACAAACACACGGTACAACTACAAGTTAAACATTCAAACGTCGTCCGCACTATAATACCCCGCAAGCTCGAACCAACAACCAGTCCCCCGCAAGTTTCCAAACCTACGAAAATAAATCCACACGCCATTAAAAAAAAAAAGGTAAAAAAAGTGGAAAAAAAATAAATACAGAAAAATCGCACGAACCAAATTGAAACAAAGAGAGAGAAAGATTTCCATCATAGGATACAGCGCGAAAAATCCGCGGAGACAAGAATGAAAAGCATGGCGGTCGCTTTTGTCATGGAGAAAGTATACAGCAACGGGAGGGGGAGGGAGTGAGCTTTTGTGCGGGACAACAACGAGAATCGAGAAGTGCTCGCGCCTGCGAGGGAGAGAGAGAGAGGGAGTACGAACCTACGCGCGCTTACGACAATCAATAAAGCGAGAGAAAGCTAGCGGTGGCAGTGTTCGCCCAGGGGGAGGGAGGAGGAGGATAGGATGGAAGAGAAATAATTTCCCGCGGCAAGCTGCTCTCTCTCTCTCTTTCTCTGTCCCTATTGCGCGTTTCGTCCTCTAGGGCGTACTCTCTCTTGCACAAGCTCGTACGCGCTTGTGATGCTGTACACCGCGAGAGAACGAGACCGAGAAAGGATGCGGGCATAAAGAGGATCGCGGAGAAAGGGGAGGAGGATGATTGTGCGGAGGAGCGAAGGAAGACGAGGAGCCTGAGCCCTCTCATGCCACCTCGCCTCAGCTCTCCCCCCTTCCCTCCGCCAGCTCGACCGCCCCTGAAAGGCAGCCGAAGAGGATCGGCGTTCAGTAGTAGCGGCGGCCGGTAGGAGTCTGCTCCTGCCTCTCTCTCGCTCTCTTTCTACCTTGCTCGCTCCTGGCGCTTCCTATCTCGCTCTTTCGCTCTCCTCTCTTTTCGTCCTTTTTCTCCACCTCCAGCTCCTCTGCGGCTCTTCGCGCTTCTCATTTCGCCGGGGCACAGCCTGGGAGCGGGCGAGTGAGCGAGAGAGAGAGAGAGAGGTGGGCAGCCGTAGCAAAGCAAAGCAAACGCGAAACGAAATGAAACGAAGGCTGTGCGCTCTCTCACTGCTGCTGCTGCTGCAGCCTCGCTCACTCTCTTTCTCTCTCTTACTTGCGCCTCTCTCTTATTCGATCTTCGCTCCACCTCCTCCTTCCACGCGCCGCACCTTCTGCACGACGCCTCTCCTCCTCCGCCCTATTCCAACCCAACTCGCTGCCTGTCAGCCGTACAACGTGCGCAAGGGCCTCCTCTCTCTCTCTCTCTCTCTTCCTCTCGGTATATACTCTTTTTTCTCGCTCGCGCCTCCATTTTTCCCTCGCTCTCTCTCTCTCTCTCTTTCTCCCCTCGAGCCTCTCTGTCTTGGTTTCCCTCTCTCTCTCTCTCTCTCTTCCCCAACAGCTCTAGTCCCGGCTTCTCGGGTTCATTCCGCTTCGCGGCTGCCGCTAGAACGTACGCTCTCTCGCGTAAGAGAGAGAACGAGAGTAGCACAAGAGCGGGACGTGAGGAAGGAAGAGGCGGGAGGGGGTGAACCCAGCCAGAGTGAGTGAGTGAGTGAAAGAGCAAGCGAGGGAGAGAGAGAGAGAGCAAGCGTTGCTCTGTCCTCCTCTAATTCTATCTCGCGGCTCGGCGCTCTCTCTCGCTCGGCGAACAACCTATCAACTCGGTGGGTCGACGACGGCTCCGGAGCGCCCAGCCGATTCTCTCTACTCCCTCGACCATCCAGCCCCCCCCCCCCGCCCGCCTCTCACCCCCGCCGCCTACCCGCCCCACCTCCTACTCACGCTCAGCTCTCGTACGCCCGTCTCTCGGATATACATCCCACGTCGACCCACCGTGCCAGTGCTATATTCTTACACCGACTCGCGTGCCCCCGCGCAGTCTCTCTCTCTCTCTCTCTCTTTCTATTTATATATATAGATATACATATACATATATAAATACATATATATTGTCGACCACTAACTTTCTCTGTCTTTCTTTCTCGCGAGCGCTTGCTCCGAGCAAGAGAGAGAGAAAGCAAACTACAACATGTGTAGAGAGACGCAAGCAGCGAATCTCTACCCTTATAACGGGTGTCCCCCCAATAACAAAGCCATGGTGTTTTTTGTGCAATTGTTGATTTTTGCAAGACTTTCTTGCTTTCTTCTCGCTTTGCCGCGTTCGATAGTCGTCGCAATGTTGCTCGCAAATCTATAGCTCTGATCTGGCCCAATTGTAGATTTTCTTTGTCGTTCGAGAAGCTGCTGTGCTTACCAGCAAGACTGAGATTTGTGCGTGCGTGTGTGCTCGCAAACTTGAAACTTTCGTAGATTTTATTTCAATTTTTTTTTCTTCGAGCATTTATAATGGAAAATGAAAAAAATTTTAAAAAGTGCGCTTCGGCATTTTAAACATTACGGCTAAAACAAACGAATAATTTGCGCTAATGAACGAATTATAATTCCTGCGCAAATTTCAATGGTTTTTCAATTACCGGCGAATTTTAAATAATTTTCTCCCGCCCCCTTATGGCGCCTACAAAAATGCAAATAAAATTAACCATCCCATATAAGAAATGGCAATCTATTTTGCATAATAAAATGTAATTTCATTTTCCGCCGGCAATAATAAATAATGAACGTTATCATAGGCAAAATTACATGTCTTCATTACGAGAAATATAATAAGTAAATTAATATTTATGGATTTATGCTAAACAAACACGGCATTAATGGTCATTTTGTCTTTTACTACTTGCAAATCTAATAGATACGCGAAAGAACTATTAAATTTAGAATAATTCTAATGTACATGGAAAATATTTAATAGTTTAATAAAACAACACTCCAAAATTAACTATTTGTTGTAAATCCCTGCAAATAACAAAATTGAAAATTTGTCATTTAAACCTTCAAGTTTTTCGGAAAAATCTTCTACTGCTGAGTATAAAAAAATCTTCATTTACGAACAGTAAATTAGATTTCGAGAGTGTCTTTTCGAGGAAAATGGCTTTATGTTGCCCGAAAGCTTGTTATAAAAGAAAATCTAGTTTTAAAATGCCATTAAAAAATCCGTGCCTCTTGCAAACTCAAGCTTCTCCCTCAAAACATTACAAAATTTACTTTTTCTTCCAAATTATTAAATATTCCTTCCTTGTTTACCGCAATTACATTCAGAACAAAAACCAAAAACAATCGTCGCCAACAATAAAAGCAACTTCATCCACCTGGCGCTTCTAATCAACCATAATCAATCTTCCGCTCTCAAACCCGCAAAATTCTCTCCACCCCTGTATATCTCCGATTCCGCGTATCTCCCCAAAAAGCCCATCCTCCATTAATAAAGCCCAGCGATGCATTACGCACTTGAATTACAGCGTGGTAAAAAGACACGCGTGTACAAATGGCCGCAATCAGCGAAACGAGCGTGCATACAGCCTACGTATAGCCGGGCATAATAAAACGTCAGATAGTCGATCATCCAAGTCCTCGAGTTGCAGGTGCAGAAAGAAAGCCAGCTGGTAAACGAAATAAGCTGCGTATCTCGCGGTTACGTTATATACCGCGCGCGTATACGCGCTCTCGACTCGCTGACAATCGGCCTAACTCAATTAAGCCGAGTAGGAGCGCGTCCGGCAATTTGCGCGACGCCTTTTGGCATGTATTCGATTTCGCGCTGGTGATGATGATACTGATCTCGCGACCTAACCCTCTGCCTCCTTACGAACAAAGCTGCGTGAGTGTTGATTGAAAACTCTTTAAGCTTTTTGATAAAGAAAAAAAAGCTCAATGAAAAAGTGCATTGTATTTGTCGTACGCGGAGAGATGTTTTGTCGAGTAGTCAACCTACTTTGAGAAAATGTAGAACAGCAGTTAAATAACTTAACGCATGCGGTTGCGTACCAGGCAGTTCTCACGGCTGATTGAAAAGACAACCCGAGAAAGGAAGAGGTACGAAATTGTCGAAAAAGTTATAGCGCTATAAAATCTTTTAGCTTCTCTCCTTTCTCTTCCCGGTAATACCGCGTTCATCTTATTACGGTATGAGCGCGTAAACCACATTCGGCTCAATTTGGTCAACAGCAAAACGCAAAGAGGACGGCAAAACAAAACTGTTTTGCAAACTAACAAAAATAATCCGACGAGATGTGTTTGCAAAAACGACCAGTCATTTTCAATAGTGTTCGATTGTACAATACAGCGTAAATAAAAAAAAAAATAACTATCAACTTGCAAGGGATGTAGGCAGCATATTACAGACAGCCGCGCGATCAAACAAACAGCCGAGCTAATTTTTGGCATTACTTTCATACCGAGAGAGAAAGATGCCTGACGTTATACCACGAGTCTTCTTATCCTCCCTCGCGCGCTTCTCTCATCTGCAGTGGCTCTTTCGTGCTTAATCACACCGATCGATCTGCCTTACATGCGCCCCGGCAGTCTTTATTACTCCGATCAAGTTAATTGATGCTTCTTTTCTCGCGCTCGGACACCGCTTCTTCTTCCCCCTACCTCTGTTCTTCCTTTTTTATTATCTACCGTCGGGAACTTAAAGAAGGGAGAGCATCGGTCAATTGCAAAAGGGTTCCGTCGGGCCATCGGCTTTACCGAGTGTAAAAGGCCATTAAGAAGGACGTCGGTAGATCGAGGGTGCTTGCCGCTGGCGCTGCTACTACATTGAAAATATTCGGGGTCTCGCGAAAGCAACTGTCGCGCAACAGTCAGCCTGGGACTTTCCGCGCGGAAACGCGTATTATTTCGAGTTTTCGGAGATAGGCGAGAGTTTTGAGGTGGGAATTTTGTTTCTCCGTTGTGTGGGTGGCATTTTGTTTGTTCGCCGCGAGCTTGTTATTATTTTTCGTTTTTTCTGTAAAACTTGTGCTTTCCTCACTTTTGCTCGCGAACACAATTTTCCGTGTTATACAATTTGCAATAAAAAAGAAAAGCAAACGATCGGAATGAATAAATATAAGGAGGAAAAAAGCTTCCAATTGCCACGTCGCCGCGTGAAATCGCGCGAAAGAAAGCCCGGCGACCAGCAACGTCGGCAGAGTCGCCTTTCCCTTGCCCCCCTAACACGCCGAAAGACCACGGAAAATCCAGGAGGGACGGCAAAAGAAAATTGTTCAATTCTGGGAGAAAAATACATCCCGGGCGGCGTACACTCTCGGGCGCAGCCGGCAATAAGTATCAAAGAAAATGACAGTGGAAAAAGCGACTATTTCTTTCTCTCTCCCTCGTCCTCTCCGTTCAGGGGGGCCGGCATTGCTTGCGTTGATGCTCTATACCGCGCTGGAAAAGCTCGGCCGGAGCCGGCTCTCTTTTCTCCAGGCGAAGGAAAAATAAAGAAAAAAGAAGAGAAAAAAGGAGAAGCCGAAAAAAAAAGAAGCGAAACGGAAAGGAGGATGAGAGCGGAGCTAGAAGAAGCAGAGTAAGGAAAACGAGAGCGGGCTAGGAGGATAGACGGGGGAAGGGGTGCCGTCCAGGGGGGACGTAGCCGAGAAAGGCGAAGGAAGCTCGAAGGAAAAAGCACGGGAGCGCGCATATCTTATTTAACGGACACCCCGTACATGCCGGCTTTCTCGTATATATAGCAGCTTTGCAGAGGGAAAGAGAAAAGCAGGGTAGGGATCGCTAGAGTATAAGCGAGAGAGGGTGAAAGAGAGAGAGAGAGAGAGAGACCGAGCGCGCGGTAGACGCGGAGCTTTGGGTCGCCGCTAACTCCGGCGGCGGCTGCGGCGCTCCGGGAGCGACGTCTACCCTCTCATTTACCATTTGGTACCTATAGATAGGTAGCCCCGGCAACACACGCGCTCGCTGCCGCACACGCACACTCGCCCGCGGAACCGCCGACACTGACTTAGTGCCCCGCCCCCTTCAACCTCCCTTTCTCGTCTCCCCCCCCCCTCCGCCCGCCCTACTCCACGCCACCCCCGTCGCTTCCCTCTTCCCGGCTCGCGCACGCGTATACGCCTTGCTCATGCTCTCTCCTCTCTTTTACCGCGGCGGCGCCGGCCTATGCTGCTGCTGTTGTATATGCGGCGCGCAACGAGCAACCGAACAGCACGCAGCAGCAGCCAGCCGGGTTACATGCGCGCCCGCTCATGTATCTGCGTGTACACGCCTCGCGCACTTGTTTCTCGCCGCGTTAACATGCAGCCTCTCTATCTCCGAGGGAGCGACCGAGAGAGAGAGACTCCCTCACACCCCCCATCGTCTCCTAAAGCATGCCTTTTGTTTTTGATTAGCCCGCGCCAGGCTTGCTTTTTCGTTTTCTTTTTTTTTTTGTTTGCCCTCCTCATTTTTTACACTGTACCCTTTTTTCAGGGGAGTAGACGAATGGGCTGAACGATCGAAAGGCTCTTTTTTCCGAAAGCTCGACTGTCCTTTTTCACGACGTGTACTAGTGTTTTTCTTTTTTCGGGTCGTAGGATCGTTGTAGGGATGGGCTAGTGGCGTTTTAGAGAGGGTGGCTTGTTGGCAAAGCGCGGTGACGGTCGCTGTGGGTGCGCGATTTTCCAAACGGATATTGCAAGCGGTGGATTGTTGGTTTAGCTTGAGCTTTTTGACTGTGCCTCGGATAACTGGCTCTGCATAGGCTTAAGTGCCTGCGAACGTTTCTAAATATATTCAACTGCTAGTCGACGACGATGAAAATGGTTATATAGATTATACAATAAAAATTCGGAACAAAATCTGCTTACCGAAATTCTGTCGAATCCTCAAACAACATTCAAAAGCTCATTCGCAGTGGGGTAAAAGAAGCGCCAGGTAAAATGAAAAAGAAAACGATCGAGCAGATTGTCTAATTAAGTGACACGCGCACGAGGAAAGAAGAGAAAAATGAAAAATTTCGAGGAGCAGCGGTGTTCCAGCAAGAGAGACCTACCAGCGAGTCATCGGAAGACAAGCGGAACTTGCCTCCCATACCCGAGCATTGGCATAAGCCGCGTCGTCTTAGTCGGTTACGATGATAAATAGCAACGTAACGAGGGTCTCTCCGCTAGCCCTTGAAGAAAAGTCGAAGGGTCGCGCGTCTCCGCGTATATACACAGTCAAAGGGTGGGGCAGATGGGGTGGGAGAGCAATAATGAGGCGGTTAGTTCCGCGAGCGGAGGCGCTTAATCGGTTGCGCTGCTGGAAATTTCATAGCTCCGGCATGATTAAGTGGAGACTGCCTGCTCAGCAGCAGCAGCTCCGAGTAGAGGATTTAGTCGCACTAGTTGGACATGTGTGGTGTTAATTGCTCCACGAAAGGGCGCGCGCGAGTCTCCCCCGGCAACTTATAATGCGCGTCGTGCTGTCGCTCTGCTTTTTCTGGAGAAACAGATTAGTCTCATTTGCTCTGTCCCTTGAATTTTTTGTCCTCGTCTCACTTCCCTCGCTCCTATACATATGAGCCGCGACGCTAGTTACTCGTCGCGTATTTTTAGATATTAATTTTACGAGGAATGCCCGTTGATATCTATATGTAAAACCAGCCGAACATACTCGAGCGCACTGCGGTTTAATTCGCGACGAATTTACAAGACGACCGTCGCGTAACTCACGATTCAAATATACAATCTGCGAATACATGACTTTTTTTCTCGCTCAACGCACCTACATAGGATTCATATATGAATCACGTGAAATCGCGTGTGTCTAAGCACCAAAACGATTAATCGACACCTCTTTCGAAGCTAAATAAAACAAGGGTATAACGGTAGAGAGAGAGAGAGAGAGAGAGCGGATGAAAAAAAATAAGGCATCCGCGCCAAGTTGACCATCAATCAAAGTCCCACTCAGCCCTGCGCCCTCTTTCTCCCACTCTCCATTTCTCCATCTCACTCTCTTTCTCTTTCTCGGTTCTAGTGGCCATAAAAAAGCGCTCTAAAACATCAAAGAACACGCGCCGCATTTACACGGGCGACATTTGTCATCGGCGCTTTCGGCACCATAGGAGAGCCTCGAATTACAAAAGTCCCCGAAACGGGCCACGCTTCTCGCGTGTCGCGACTTTTATTCGTCTCCTTTATGCGCTGCGTATGCTAAAAACCTGCGTAGAGGAACGCCAGCGAAGCATCAGGAGCGAGGGATACATATACTAGCGAAACACGGCGCCACGAATTAAAAGTCGATAAGAGAACGCGTTAGCAGAGACCCCCTTTTTTTCCTCCACGCCCGATTCCTCTATTTTTTCCATTTCTCTCTCTCTCTCTCTCTCTCAATAATAATAATAATGAAAATGATAAAAAAGAAAGGGGAGAGAAGAAGCCGAGAAGAATAAGTGAAGGAGGTTTGCTGCTTGGAGGAGGAGGAAATCGGAGGCTGGCATTACGCGCAAGAGATCGGCGCAAAAAAGGAGCGTAGACCGCAGAGCGTTATTACCGGCGGTCGCGCGCGCGCGCTCTCTCTCTCACGCGGGCGTGCAAGAAAGCCTTGTTCTCTCCTTCTTATTGCTCGCCGCCGCCGCTGTCGTAGCCGCGTAATGCGCGCGACTCCTCGTCCTTTCTTTTCTTCTTTTTTTAAGTACGCCCTTGTCGAGAGTAAGAGAGAGAGAGAGAGAGAGAGAGAGAGATGACGTGCGGTCACATATACTCGCGGGATGAGTAGCGGATGGAAAAACCAAGGCGTGGGAAGTGTATGCGCGGGAATGCTAATGGCACGGGAGAGCGCCAACGGCATGCAGTAGCGACTAGATTGAGGAATGTTGGCACTTTGGCAGTAGCACCGTTTGGCCAGACACATCAGATCCTAACCTGTAAAGAATCCCATCAAATTTCGATGAGCCTCGACTGCCTGTCCTCTCTAGCTCAGAGATTGCCTTTAGCTCAGTTTCCAGCCCCAGGATGCATTACTTTCATTGTCCTTTCTCTGTTGTGGCAGTTAGTGGGTTCATCCAACCAGGACAACTAGCCTGCTTCTCCTTCGACAAACAAATCTGGGTTTTTCTGTGTTTTCTTTATTATTCCTGCAGATGAGATTCATTTGAAGCTCAATAACTAATTGTTTTGTTTTCACAAGAAAAGTAAAATTATTTTGTTCTTTATTTAGGTGGATGATGAACAAAGGAGCCAACATCAAATGCCATGCTTATGTACATTTGGCACGAGGCAGTACTAAAATCCATGCACAAGTCACTGCAATGTTCGCAAACAACAATTATGAGAACAAGGAAGAATGTGACAACTTTTTTTTGTCTGTTTGTAGGATAACATCTTGTATAGGATCCACTTTTTGGTTCAAAAGCAACTAAACCGCTGTACTCTACACAACATTAAAAATATCAAACTACCAAACACGACTTCTAAAATCAGAGGTAATTCTCTTTTACTCATTTTGATTCATTTTTTCAAGTTTTTTCACAATTTATTGTCATTAATAGTAACTTGCTATTTTCAGATAAGTACAAGTGATAATAAATATATTTTTTGGTGCTTGAGATTGTGAGCTTATTGAAGTGAGCTCGTGTAGTTAATCACTCTATATCTCTACATTAACATCTAATCATACTATTCTTAGCTTTAAGGTTGAAGTTACTCCAGGACACGACAATGATTGGGTCTGCTTCCAACTAGCTAAAGATACAACCCTGTTTACCCGTTGAGCTTTTTACAAGGACAACCTACAGCAGAAAGCAGAGATTGCATCAACTATTTCTTTTGGTTTTAAAGTATCTCTTCCTTTATGTTACATAAATTTTAAGTATTCCTTTAAAGCTTTACCAGTGATTGATGCTTCATCGTTGATTCTCAATAGAGTATTAAGATATTGCATTGATTGAGATATTAATTATTATGTAATGTGTTTGTTTGAATCTTCATAAAAAACAAAGAATTATACAGCATTATCAAATTAAAATTATCAAGGCAATGTAGATAATCATGATGATGAGACTCATTGATATTTTATAAGATGTAATTTGGTTTTCAGATCTGCTCTACTCCCTGCTGCTACTCAAGTGAGACATTGCATTCCAGTACAGCCAGCATCAACATTGGTGGGAGGTAGAGACATCAAATTCACTTTGAGCGCTTGGGTGCCGGTGGAGAAGGCTTTTCTTTACTCTTCTACTCACCAAGTTCGCATCGTTACTTCTTATTAATTCACTTACTTCTGGTGAAACATACTCCAAGTCTGATGTCGAAAAAACGATGAGATCCATTGCTTCTAATTCTCTTCATTGAAAATGAAGAGACTGCCAAGACAAAAAAAAAAGCGATCGTTCGACACGATCAGATGTTAAACGTCGAGAGTTACGCTGGATATTTCACTGTAGACAAACGCTACAATTCCAACACTTTCTTCACATAAATAGAATTTTCTTAAAAAAATATATTCTCTTTCCCTAAACGCCATTTTTTATTCGTAGAACAGATCCAAGAGTGCGCCACTTTTATTGTGGATGAACGGCGGTCCAGGAACAACAACTCGCTACTTGGTCTATTCTGGTCGAAAACGGACTGTTCGAAGTAATGGAAAATCAAACTCTAAAACCACGAGAATTCGCCTGGAGGAGAAATCTTGCGTTGACAGTTTGAAAACTTTATATCGCCGGAGCACGACTGGCAAATCACCTTTTGGCAAATGACTAAATAACGCCCAAGCTTGCAGAGCTTGAGAGGCGGTCTCCGCGTCCAATCCTGCCCGATACGCTCGTGTACACATACCGGCCGATCTCTCGCGTTTTCTCACATTAATATCGTTCAATTGGCAAAAAATGCAGAAGCCACAAGCGCGAAACCAGAAATCCCAGAAAAAAGAGAGAGGTACACAGTCGCGTATACGCGCACGCTTGTATCAACCTGCTATACACGGTAATCGATCAGGCAAAACGTGAGAAATGCTCTCTCTCGGTAGCGCACGAGCACATCGACGAAACAATCTCGCGAAAAACAAAGGGAATAAAATAAAATACGTCTGGAGAAAAACGAGGCTCGCGCAGAAAACATGCAGATGCCCGGTCTTAAAAGTAGAAGAAAATAAAATAAATAGTAGGAGGGGGGGAAGAGATGTAGCGTAGAAACGAGGTCTGCCGCATATATAAATGAAAAGAAGGAGGAAAGGGTTGGGGAGGGTAGAGGATCTCGGAGGGCTAGGAGGAGTAAGAAAATTGGACCACGCCCGCTCGACTGCTGCTGCTGCTGCTGATGCGCATGCACACGGGGGGAAGAAGAGAAGGAAGAGAGAGAAAGACAGACGCGCAATGGGCCGTGGCTAAGATGGACCCTCGGCTATGTTAATTAAACGCGAGACCGAGCCGGAGGAATAGGAAGTCGGCTGCTGCCGTGAGACGTATAGGGCCCGGAGCAAAAAGGAAGGAAGCCGCGACGGAACCGAGAGAGGCTGGCCAGAGATGAGAGAGTAGGAGGGGGGGGCTTCTCTATATGGCCTCTCGCGCCAAGAGAGACATATATCGGAGAGAATGAGAGCGCCCGCGAGGCTAATAACACGTCCCGTACAAGCCGAACGCCCTTACTCTCTCTCGACTTCGCATTTAACATCGGGACGACCCTCTCCCACTTTTAGCTTCCTTTGCCGTCTCTGGCTTCTTTTTTATTTTCTTCGTCGATCCTTCATTTCGACTCGACTTTTCTATTTTCCTCTTTTTCCCCTTTTTTAATGTGACAAGACTCGGACTCTCGAGTGTTATTCTCGGCTTTCTCATTTGTACCACCACTCGACCCCCCTCTCCCCTAACAACCCTTTATATTATTCTTTTTTTTTTTGGTCTCTAAGCTCTAACGTGGAAGCATCCTCGGTTTCGCTTTAGCTGCGCGAGGCTCTGTCGTCAACGTTTTTTCATTTTAATTAGATTTACTTTGATTAAAATTTGCCTTGTTTCCTTATTCTAAAAACTCCGCGTTAATCACTGCTTTTACGAGTGTTTTTTCTTTCTTTTTTTTGTTTTTCAGATTAACAGGACTAAAAATACAACAGACGCTTACACGAAAACGAAACATCAGACGAATCCTTAAAAAAAAGAAAAGAGAAGAAAAAAGAAAACGAAAATAACACAATCGGCTTTGCTAGACTCGACACGTGACCTGCTGCCAAGTCAAACCTCCGACACACCGCGTACAAATTCATTTGCCCCTGTCGCGCGCGCGGGCCCGCACAGAGCCATTTGCCCAGGCGACTAACCGCGTTAATTTCTCTCGAGAACCAAGAGAGAGAGAGAGAGAGAGTCCACTCCGTCATCGTGTCGTCGCTTCTTTTTTTTCTCTCCGTCTAAAAACCTCATCAGCCCCGAGAGTAGGTTTCTCACGTGTGTCGGCGCGTGCCGAGTAGGACAGGCCGCAATAGGCGCGTCGCCTCCCGAGAAAATTGAAAAGAGAAAACGCCGCCCGGAGAAACGCGCCGACCGCACATGTGCGCGCACTCTTTTTTCCCTCCCTCTCCTCACTTCCTTCTCTTTTAACGAAGCCCCTGCCAACGCTCGCACGTGTCCGTATAGCAATGATTTCACGATATGAGAGCGAGTGATTCCATTTTCAACGACAGTAGGATTGACTCTTTTGGTGTGTATATATATATACTGTACCGCCGAGAACAGATTGAAATTCCGGCGTTATTTTTCGAAGAAAAAAAAAAGGGAAAGAGAGAAATAAGGGTAGCCGGGGCAAAAACGGCTTTATTTGACACGCGACAAAACGAACTCATTCGTCTCGTTTTTCATTGTCGCACTGATGTGCGTGTGTTGCCTCTCTATCTCGTATTTACAATGAATTCTCGATTTTTCTTTCTCATTTCTCTCGGGCGTATTTGTCAAGATGACAACTACATTTGATATGTATATTTTTTCAGTTTGAATTAGTTAAAATACATCGGCCGCTGATTAATTTCTTCGATAGTTGCAATGTTAATATTTTTTTTTAATAAATTTATGGCGGCATTCGAGATAAAAATATAAGGTACTCTATTAGTTGGAATAATTTATAGTGTAGATCAGTTATCGAGATATTGCCGATCTAGAAGTGGTATAGCTGCAAATTTAGAGCGTATGTAAATATGAAGAATGTGAATGCGTGTATGTACTGTATCTATAAATCCACGTCGATGCGTGATTTTTAAATAAGTATAATCGGAAACTTATGAAAAATAAATATTAATTGATGACCAAAAATGTTGTAGCTCAGATTATGGAACAAAAAATGGAATAGCTAATAATATTTGATTTTCTTTTAAAATTTCAAGTGATTTTTATTGGCAAACATACATTACATAACTAGAAACAAAGTTTTCCACATAACGTACATAACAATGGTAATTACAAAAGTTCTTAACTGCTCTATAATTATAGCTTTGTCAATTGAAATACGGCGAGCTTTTCGTGATGCAAGCAACTCCATCTTAAAGGAGATACTGAAACTACAATTTAGTAAAAGCATATTCTACTTTATCGACACAGTTTCAAAGTATTGTGCATATAAATATAACTTTTATTTATGAAATTACACATACAACTGCTTATAAAAAATAGAATATTACAAATTAGATAAGGCTTTTACAGTTAAAGATATTATTAAATTTGCTTTATTTTATTACAACGACGAGATACATTTAAACATCAACAATATTTAATATTAACTTATCATCAATTTGAAATCAGTTATGAAATAATTAATAGTTTTATTCGTAGTTAATAACGAAATTTAGATTATTAAGATAATCAAGTACGATTAATTAAGATTTTTAAAGTTATATGTATTTTAAATTTTTATAAGCTCTTTTTTCCATACATTCAACTTGTAATCTAAAGGATTTATGCAACTCTAGCTTAGCGTAGAATACGTCGCTCATACGGACGGATTCCTAGACGGAAAAAAACTTTAAACACCTTCATTGGTGCACAATCGACGTGATATTAAAATTCCGTAAAAATATAACACCTGCAAATATTATATTTTCCGAGCTTCTGTTCATATTAATACTGAATTACATTGTGAAATCTATAAGCTCAAAATTGTGAACATCAAACTGACGAACAGTTAAACGTACGAAGGCAGTATTGAATAAGTTAAGCATCTAACAAAGAATTTTAATTAAGTGTAACAACAAAGATAATTAAGGTCCACTATCGCTCGAGGTGTATATCCTTCGACGAATTTTATTGTTTAAAATTGTTGCTTATTGACTTTTCTCATCTTTTACATTACAAAGAATTAACCAATAATAGTAGTCAGCCAATACGCCAACAACAAAGTACATATGATTACAGCGATCGTTAAATTTACCGATTAACAGCGTGTTCGCGCTTATTGATCCTCCGTGTGCTTCGAGTACTGCATCTGATGCTTGTTCGCGTCGCGAAACGCGGCCGCGAGCTTGTGCTCGTTTTGCAGATCCGATCGCTGCATAACGCGATCGTAGAGCTGCGAGAGCCGTTGTTTATCGCATATCGCCAGATTCTTCCACTCGTCCTCGAGTTTGCTCTGAAACAGATCTCGCGTTGCCGTTGTCTCGAGCTTAGCTAAATTGTCGTCCTCCTTAACCCACTGCTTCCATAGGTCTCGTGCCTCGTCACTGTAAACATTAAAACGTGCTCTCTTTGTATTGTCATTTGGCAATGAAGCTCAATGTTTATTGCGATATAGCGAGTGTTTAGAGTCGAAGAGGAGAAGAACATTTATTACGACTTATTGAAAGCAGAAAACGCCAGAATAATAAAATAGCTGGTATTAGAATTACATATAACAATTCTTAAAAAAAACAAAGCTAAATATTATAACAGAATCGCCTAAAATAAAAACGGAAATGAATATTTTTTGACATTCCAATAAATCACTTTATACTTATTATCTGTACACGATCTAAAAAACATCTTTCGCAGCTTCGAAACAACATTTCTCACCCCTACTCCACTTGAACAAACAAAAAAATCGCGATTCGTCCCATATCGTTTTTAACGTCACTGCGTGTCTATCTCTGACGTAGAAACTGAACCAAGGCTATAACTCATTTCCACGCCGAGAGCCGGAAAATTAAATAAAAAAAAAAAAAACAGCGAGCTAGTTCGATTCACAAAAGAAGCAGATATAAAAACGGAATCCAGGGGGGAAGAGCCCACGGACGTCAATCGACGGCGTCGCAGCGTCGCGCGAAAGAGGGAAAGTTTAGCGCTGCTCGCACACCCGGAGATCGCAAAACTAAAAAAAGCTGAACCGCCGAGGGCCCGCGCGCGTTCGTTTGCAAGAGTCTCGCGGCTCTCCGCGCTACACGCGCTGCTCTCTCTCTGTTCCTCGTCATCCGATCGGGCGGCGCTTGCGCAACCTGTAGCGCCCCCACCCCCTCCTTCCGCCTACAGCCGCTAAATCGAGATCGAAACTATAGCCGCCCTAGACCCTTGGCATTGGTTACACAGCCGTTTTGCCTGGCCAATGCACTCGATCCCGCCGATCGTCTTACCCTGCTTCACCCCCCCCCCCCCCATCCTCTAGCCGCCCGCGGGCCCCCGAAGGGGGGGCCCCCGGTGGGGGGGGGTATTTTTATTAATTTTGATAGCTGGCACATTATGCCGACAGCTTGGACGACGGCCAATGCAGCTACGCAAATAGAGGGTAAATGATAATTTTTTCTCCCGCCACCCTCTCATCATTTAATTTTTCTTTTTAGCGACTGACAGTGTACTGAGAAAATTTTTTACCTTAAACGAAAAAACGTAAATTTGTTCGATTATCGTCGCTAATGAATTTATATTGGGTTTAATTAATTTTTAATTAGTTTTAATTTCAGTAAAATCAATAGCTTAGATCAGATTAAAACTAAAACAATACTTTTATACTACTTCCTGTAATAATTAATCTCAAGTTTATTACTTTTTGAACCTCGTCAAAAGTTTATATAACGCATTCTCGCTGCTTCGATCGTAAATAAAACTGTCGTTACTTCGAACAAGCTCTTGGATTCATTCCCGATAAGTTAGAAAAATAAAAACGAAATATGTAGAAGCTATATTTTAAATCTTAAAATTGTATAGGTCTTATTGAATCACCAAGTGGAATGCATTGCCAATTCATGTAGGTATGACATTGTGATTACAGTGATTGTGTCTAATTTTATCATTTAGTCATCAGCATTGCTTAAATTATAAAACAAATTCAACAACTTTTCAAAGTATAGCTACTATTATGAATTGTTTTTTAATTCTTTTTTGTGCAAATTTTCAATTAATATCAAGATCATGGTGTAATTAACCATTATTCAACTGAGAAAACTATATTGTTATTGACAATTTTAATGTTTTTTACAATCTTTTAAATTTATCTTTCAAGTATCAAAATCTTTTTACGCTCTTACGTGTCGGTATACACAAGGCGAAACATAAGACGCAAAACATTTCTTCTACTTCGTCGAATCTTTTGATGGCGACTTGCCAAATCACATGCGACGCGAAAAACAAAAAAGAAACTACACGAAAGACCTATTATAATTATTTACAGTGGTCTTCATAAATTTGCACATTGCCGTCTACAGTGAATGCAAAATTAATAATCAGCACCGAGGCGTTTTCAAATATAATATTACATCTAATTCGAACCTAACTATTTATGTCAACAAATTTATGGAAAGTATTAAAAGTTGTGTGCATCGTAAATAAACGTAGAAATAAAAGCGATTGCGCAAATCTCTCACCTGTATATCATAGAGTTGCACATCTTGATTCTCTTTTGATGCAGAGCCTCTCGCGCCTCGATGATCTTCAGTGCCGACGTGCGAATTTTCTTGTCAATATTAAGATCCTGATTCTCGTACAAGTTCCTATTCTTTAGTAAAATCAATTCATTTCTGATCTCCCTGAGTCTCAGCGCTTCATCCCACGCCTGCTTAACAACGAAGATATGCTCGCGGTTACAGAGATCCAGAATCTGTTGTTTCAGATCCTTGTGTTTGAGATAGCGATAGAGTTGTAACGAGGGGTCGATGCTTTCCAAGCCAACTTTGCTAATATCTAATTCTAAAATGTCCTTATCAGACTCGTGTTCTTCTTGCGCCTCTTGAGACTCTGATCTGTTATCCACTGATACATTGTCGTGGTTGCTTGGCGTCGTTTTGCAGTGCGACTGCTGACTTCGTGTACAAGAGTCGGTCTGTTCCACATCCTGATTAGTCGAATGGACTTGATTACCATTCTCTGACTCGCAACTTTCTTTGTTCTGCTGCTTATTGTGAGTATCTTCTCCATCTGTTATTACATAAAAAGAAAACATTAATATTTAAATCAAAACTACATGTCGGTTAAACAAAAAAATTAATCACACATTCATGTTTCAACGTACATTCAGATATGGCTTCTTGAAATGAATAAGACGACCAATCCTCCATGTCGCAGTCGCGAATATTTGTGTTGCTGAGACTAGGCTGTGAAGGTCGCGAGGCAAATCGCAGGTTCCTCTGCGGGCTACTGAACGTGAGCTCCGAATTGTTCCTGCACACGCTCGGCCGATGAACGTCGTCCGATTCCGACTGAATCGACAGCTTATCCAGCGAAAGCGGCCCCGAGAAGTGTATGTGCCTCTCTCTGAAAACGTAAGTCCACAATTATCATCTAGAATGAAAAAAAGAAATTGAGCCATGCGATTGATAATAAGCTTACGTGCTTGCAGAATCAGGCCTATCCTCCCTATCCCGGGAACTGAGACCAGCAGCAGGCCTGTCGCCCGAGCCGTTGCTCTCTTGCGCGATGGGCTTCATCCTTGCAGCATCAGCCCTATTTTCCCTATCCTCCCTATCCTGGGAACTGAAACCAGCAGCAGGCCTGTCGCTCGACTCGCTGCTCCCTTGCGTGACGGGATTCATCCTTGCAAAATCAACCCTATCCTCCCTATCCTCTCTATCCTTGGTACTGAAACCAGCAGCAGGCCTGTCGCTCGAGCCGTTGCTCTCTTGGGCGATGGGCTTCATCCTGCGGCAGGTATCGGGATAATAGAGACTCCGCTCAGCCCTGTTCTCGATCAGTTTGCGACGCAGATCGTCAAGCGAGATGACACTATCCGAACGCCTAGACGATAGTCGACTGCTGCGCTCCTCCAATTCCCGCTTGTACAGATCGTCCTCGGCGGCCAGTAGCTCGCGCAGCTTACAGCGTCGCTCTTCTAGTCTTTCTTCCTTCTGCTTTTTGGTGATCCAGCTGCTGTAGGACTCGGCGCTGCGTCTCTGCCACGAGCTGAATCGGCGGGTCGCTACGGACTCGCGCTCGAAGTACTTGGCGGTGCGCTCGTAAAACTCCTGGCGCAGATTGTTCTCGTGACGACGTTGAGCCTGTTGCTGGTGCTTACGCTCCAGGAGCTTGTGTGGCCTGCAATTATTGATTCTCTTAGTAATTTATTTCAGTGGCAAAGGTAAGGTTATCGATTGCAGAAATATATAAAGATCTTTGCTTTTCTTTAAGAAACTAGAAAACTACCTTTACAAGAGTCAAGAAACAAATGTTTTTCAATATGCTATTCATTTTTTGAAAAGTTAGATGTAATTTTGAATGGGTTTCGAAAGTAAATGTAGGATTAAATGATCACTCGTCAATTTTGATTTGTTATACATGTTGATGTTCGTTGATACGTTCACATCGGTCAACTTTGCATTAAAATACTCGCAAAGTTGCAGTTCAGGATAAAATTCTAATACTGGCCTTGTAAATATTTATGCAACTATCGCGCTTACGTTAAAAACCTACTCATTATTACACTACGCGAATTAAAAAATCATCAAAGATTAATTGCGCCAGATAGACGTAAAGCTATAATTTCAACTATATAGTATTCGCTTCTATCCTCTCACGATAACATCATAATGATTATGTTCGCACCCTTAAACATCGATAAACTCAATAAACCTGCTTTTGCCTTAGCAATCGCGATATATAATTGCGATTTCTTTTTTCCTTCTAATCTCTTTAAAATTTCTCAAAAAGCGGTAATTATAAAAAAGTAGCCATTGCGAGATCAACGTGCATTGGGTAAACGCATTCATAGTACGCAGCTGGGCGAGTAAAAAAGACCTAAATGAGAGAGAGAGAGAAATAGAGTGGAGGAGGGAAAAAGAGGCGCCTCTGCACGGACGAGCGGCTCTTCTCGCCTCGACGGCGTGGAAACGAGGCGCTCTCGTGGTATAGAGGCACGCAGACAAGCGCAGGGAGATGTGTAGCCGCGTCCCCAAAAAGCTCTCTAACGCTCTCTCGTCCAAGCTGGTGCACGAGCTCTCTCGCGGGCTTGCGGCAGCGGCGGCGACGGCGCTACTGGGGCGTTCGCTATTTCCGTACTTTAGTCGCGTGACGTCACAGCGGCCACGAAAATAGCCGCACCTTCCGGTGGTGGCTCCCCGTCGTAGTCGTATAGTCGTTGTCGTCGTAGCCGGTAGCACCGCCTCGGCCTCCTAGTCTCTCTCGCGGAGTCCGCGCGCGCGAGCGCAGCCCTCCGAGGAACACGACACGCACGCACGGCCGAAGAAGAATACATCCGGTAATTTGGAGATACGCGATGATAAAATCGCGATATATATTTCAGGATATCCTTGGCTGCTAGAGTTGATGGATGATTGAGTTACGCGGACAGGACAGGTGTGTGCGTGTGTGTGTGTGTACTTGCCCAACGCGGTGGACCGTGTCAGGCTTTAGTTTTAGCCGGAGAGTGTGCGCGTTATTTTTGTGTGCGTGTGTGTGTGCGTTCGGCGTACCGGGGAAACGCATGTCTCGCGCTCGCTTTTTCTTCAACTTTGTCGGATGATATTTTTATATCGGCGCGAGACTACGCGAGACGCTCGTTCTTCCAATAATACGTGTGGGCCTGGCCGCGACGATATCGCAAGAGAATCCTCCCCTCGTTTTATACGGATATCACTTTCGTCTTTGCTCGTCTTTCTCTCTTTCTCACTCTCTTCCTCCCCAAATTCTACTCTTCTCGGTTAACAAGAAAAATCCAGTTTGACTCTTCCCGTGCTTTAGTGAATGCCGACCAGCCAAAAAGTGTATTTATTTATTGTGCTCTAGTGTTAAATTAGCTTGTCCTATTTTCTTTTTGTACTTTTTAGATTACCCGAAGCAAGTGGTTCGAGTGTAGACGATCATAAGTGTAATGAACTGTTTTCTCACTTTACAAAAGTTGAGGAAATTCAAAAAAAATCGATTTTAAATTAACTTCTAAAATTATGCAAATCGAGTTCTGTAAAATACGTGCGTTACTCGTCTTAATTTTATAATCAATAACGGAGGTTAATTATATTTTTTTTAACTTTTTTCAAACTTCGAATGCACTGGCTCGAGATATGAATCATTTCAAATTAAAGAAAAAAAGGTTTGCAGTTCATTTGCGTTAGTAAATTTAGCAACGAAGAATTTGTTCAAACACCGGACATTCTTAGCGTTTACTTTTAAAACTATTTTAATATTCAATTCTGGTAAATAACGAAAACCCAAAATATTCTTCCCGTTTTCACGAAATTTTCTCATATTTGAAATATATGAATATCCGTAATTCTGCCAATTTCTGTATTATTTTCAAAATTTTAGCCAATAAAACAAAATCCATCCTGTATTTTAGTTATTTATGATACCTAGTAACAAAGATTTTCGATGAAATTCAACTTCCACCGCATTATCAAGTTTTGAAACTGCAATACTACTGACAGTCAGACATACTGACTGTTACTACTGATTTCATCTCCAGACGCTCGACTGCATTTCCTTACATTCTTGCCCACAAACATTTATACCAATGACCCCCATAATGATACTAAAATTGGAAAAATATAATAAAATATAATAAACAAAAATCATGTTTATGTTTTAGATTTCAAGACTAAACCTGTAGAAATCGACAAGTAATATAAACAAAAGTAAAATTCGAGGAAAATAATGCCTGGTGCGGGGGGTCAACCGCCCCAACGGACAACATTCAGACCACCATGGGTGAAGGATGGACCACCTCCGATACCAATGCCAACGGCCCCCTGGGCCCTCAATTCGCGAAGGGATTCAAAATCTCCAGCGGACGACGCGCCGGCTTTCACCAAAGTAACCCTAAAGGTATAAATTATATTGCTTTCATTTCGTTTCATAGATAATATACGAAACTAATTTGATCTAATAAAATAGAATAAAAATGTATAAAAGCTGATAGAAAATTCTAGTCTAATCGAGCGTTAAAATTATTTTGTGTATTGTAAATTATAAAATTAACGTTGAAGTCTTTTACAAAACTTTATCATACACTCGAAACGTCAAACTTTCAGCGAAATTCGATATTTTACAAGTAAAAAGGGGTATAGATTACAGATGATACACCGCTATCTAACAAAAGCTTAATACCGGTGCTTTTGAACTCGGTTGGGGAAAAAAAATTTCAAGTATTTATAGAATGTTTACAAAACATTTTTTTTTCCTTTGGGACCTAAAAAGTTTTTTAGCATTTCGAGAAACAGAAGTAAAGAGTACATTTTAACGAACCGAGCAAAATAATCCAGCTCTCTCTCTCTCTCGTCGGAAAAAGGTAGATCGAGAAAAACAAGAGCGTGAGAGGTAAGCTGTCTGGCAAAATTGAACTAATTGAGAGTTTGTCATCGGTATACAAGCGAAACAATCGCGTGTAAACAAGCGTACCTTTAGCAAGAGAGGGGGAGGGGGTAGGGGGGGCTCGGACGCGTAGTATTAATTAATACAAAAATCGGTATACAACTGTAGATTGTGCCGGGGCGCGGTAATGAGAAGTCTCTGTCTGTCTCTCTTTTTCTCTCTTTCTCTCTTTCCCGCGCTCACAGCTTTGAGATATATAAACCTCTGGGTCACGATTATTTAAAGACGCGCATCTATTTCAAATGTCCGGCTTCGCCAGCTGCACGTTTTCCGTCAGTTCGCCACGAATATATAACGCCGAGAGAGCAGCAGCAGCGCTAGCAGAGAAGTCTGCCTCTCGCGTAAACTCTTTACTTCGCCGCTCTACGCTGCTTATTATTCGTCTCTCTCTCACTCTGCGCGAGTGTGAAACCTTCTGTTTTCTCGCTTATAGCGCTAAATTTCACGAAATATTTTAACACACTGCCGCTCGAGATGTACTGAACTTACAAATGAATCTGTTGGTTTTGCGTTTGTTACGGGTTTTATTAGGCAGATAAAGACGGTCACTGATTACCGATTTGATGCAATTGATGAAATGTCGTTATAAGGAATTTTAATCAAGCTAGACACGTGAATGAAAATTTAAAATCTTTTAGCAAGCAACGATATTATCTTTTCCACGTGTTAACAAGTCTTTTATCAATACTTTCATTTATATAATTAATTAAAAAACTTATTCAAGCAGCAAAGGCACGAACCGTAAGTCTTTAGTCAGCTCGGAGTAACGTGTATCATAAAAATTCATCAACAACTCAATTATAGTGGCGTCAGCGTACCGTCAAATTCGCCACTGTCACGTCCAATAATAAATATCAGCTTTCCGAAAATACATCGACATCGCGGTAAACAAAACTCGCGGCTTCGCTAAAATTTTCGTAAACATTAGCGTGCATCATCGTAATCCTATGGCGCGCAAGCGCAGATCTATCCCAAGACCTGAGAAATTCGGCCCTCGCGGTAATGTGAATAAGTTACGCATTGAAATATTCGCACACCCTATCAGCGATTGTTCGCAATGCGTGTGCGCATGTCAGTCGAAAGATGCGGATACTTATACGTACACACTGGTGTATACCGATCATTAACGCCGAGCGGGGGAGAGAAGTCCGGTTGTTTTATATTTAAAGATGCGCGAGATGACTCCGCTTGCCAAGCTTCTCAAAGTTTTAAGAGCGTAAGAGGAGCGGAAGGGGGAATCCAAATTGTCATCCTGTTTCTTTTTATTTTTCCCTCGGCTTTCACGTGGGCCGAGTATTATGTATAGGTTCGGGCTTTCCTACGACTCGAACCACGCTTTTTTTCGTACACACATTTGGATCACCATTATTTCATCTCAAATTTTCGACTGTCTTCGATCGATTGATTATCTCTCCCTTTTTTTTTTTTTTAATTTTTACCTTGAGACCGAAATAGTTGGCGCTGGATTATATTAAATGGGTGGTTTTTGAAATACGAGCGCGATTTGGATTCGAAAAAATAGGATAGATTACAACTGATCGTATTGATATTAAAAGAGAAATAGCAAACGCGATCCTTAACGACATCAATAAAAAAACACACACGCACGCACACACGAGCGCGCGCACATTCATAGCCGCGGAATATACATGGTGAGCTTTTTTTAACCGTCGCACACGCACGAGCGCGAAAACAGAGCAGACCCCCCCCACACACACACACACACACACAGGCACTTCCGCTCGTAATTTTCACTAAATCAACGCCAATCCTCAAATAACTCGGGTAGAATTAAAAAAAACTTTCCCAAGCTACGTTTTGTTTTGTCAAAATTAATCTAAACAAACGATGATTTATATTCCAGAGCGTGGCAAAACCGGCCGACGCTAAACCAGCCGAGGCCCCATCGGCAGCAGCAGCGGCCAGCGATTCCGGTAGCCGCAAGACCAGCAAAATCACCATCGTCCCTTCGCAGGCGCGCAACGCGGAAAAGAATGCCCCAACAACCCCGACGCCGAAGCCAGCGGCAGCCCGGGAAAATGGCCGTCCGGAGTCGTCGAGCTCCGCCAGGCCTCAGCTGGAGCGGCAGGTGCGCGTGGAAAAATCGAGGTCAAGGGGCGAGCCGTTTCCCCTGGCGAAGAGCGAGAGCACCTCGACCGGCAAGTATTTTTTTTTTCTTTTTCTCATTACCAGCCGTCGCACCGAGTGACGCACAGGGCCGATCGACTCGGTCGATACCGATTCGCGTCTTACTCTCTCTCTGCTAATACGACGCGTCGTTTGTTGTGCCACCCCGCAGGAGCGCCCACGCTGTCGAAGAGCGCCTCGAGGGCGAACATTCCGCCGCCACCGCCACCCCGGCCACCGCCCCCGCCGCCTACTCGCACCATCCTAAAGGACCTGCCGCCGTTGACGGAGAAGCAGCAGAAGACGCTGGAGATGCTAAAGTCGAGGCCGCGCAAACGCCCCGATTGGGCCTGCATGATGAAGGAGGTCGAGAGCGGCAGGAAGCTCAGGCACGTCCAGTGCAACGACAGGAGCGCCCCGCTTATCGAACGGGTCAAGGTCACCAAAGTCACCGCTGACGCGGCAGGTGAGCCATTTACTCTAAGCAGCCCCTCCCGCCATATTCTCCCGTTCCACTTGTACATCTTTGCTTTGTCATCGCGATTGGGAAAGAAGCTTTCAAGATGCATCCAAGAGACATTTCTATTGGAACTATTGTGTCGACACTGTCAGACGTACACACCTACACGGCTTGTTTTATAATCTACAGATTATTTGAATTTTAACACGCTGAACCGTGCGATTTGTCAATTGTCAGATCGAATATCGAAAGCGTACATTCGAAACTGGATCAATTGGCCGAGAACCAAGCCGGCGAGCCTCTCCGCCCCCGCTGTGGTTAATATAAAAATAAATATTATAAATCGACATCAACGCTTATGGCTTCCCAATGGATAATTCGCCGAACTTCGTTAATTATAGATTAACGGCCTCGTCAATGATCTCTTTTGTAATGTTTAATAATGTACACTACATAATTACGAAAAAGAAAAAGTAAAGACGAGAAATTGTTGAAAAATAAACTTGTAACTAACGTTGACGCGCATATTGTCCAAGCAGGTGAGGCCCACTTCGTCTTCGACTCGGAAAAATCGAACATGCACAATAAACTGCTGCAGCAGATTCAGGAGGGCGTGAAACTGCGCAGCGTCAAGACGAACGATAGGTCAAAGCCGGTGCTGGCTGGCTTGCGAAAATTCCGCCGGCAGCTGACGATCGAGGAACAGATGCAAAAGGCAGAGCAGGCACCGGTCGAGGAGGAGATCGTCGACGAGATGGACGACATCGACGCGGTACGGGACGACCTGCAGAGCACCAAGCAAATGCTCGCGCTCGAACTCCGGAATAAGGAGGCCTTGGAGAGGGAGAACAAAAGGCTGCAGGTACGCCTTCTCTTTTATGCCCGTCTTATTTTTTCTTTTCTTCCAGCTCGACTATGTGTCTTAATTCAGAGAAGAGCATTTGGAAGTTCATTTGTACTAATTGGATTTTTTTACCAGCGCTTTTATTATCTTTTTAACCTTTAGCTGGTCGGATGGAATTGATCTGAGAAATTCGTACCCTCTAAAGGTTGAAAAAATTAATATGCAATTTTTTATTAGATATGTTTTTTTGCGTAGATTATAAAATAGATAAGGCTCTGCAATTAAACTTGGACACTCACATACAATCATAAATATTGAAGAAATTCTTACAATTTTTCTAGATTAACATTTTCATGTATATGGGACTTAACAAAGAAACTTCATTAAAATTAGCTTGTTTTTTTGCTGCAAATGTAATTAATTTTAAAATTAAAAATTAAAATGTCAAGTTATTAATAATTCAAATAAGTATTCAATTGTTCATTATGGATACAAATTGCCTTTATTCCACGAGAAACTTATTCAATCTCGGTACACGATAAGTATGCATAAAATAAATTTGATCCAGAACATTTGATGTTTAATGTCTTGTTACGAACGCGATGCCATAAAAACGTATAACTCGTAAAGAAATTAATTGAAACATTTTCTTTTAAATAGAAAAAAAATACCAAAATGATTAATCTTTGAAACAAGTAAATAAAAAAAATTCATTCGACTATCATCAGTAGTTAAAAAATCGTCTTGATTAACGGCTTGTGGTAGTGCTTCAGCAAAGTGCGAATAAATTTTATTCTGTCATCGAACAAGCAAAGCTATCGACTAATCCACTCCGCATCGAGATTTCCATCGAGAACTGCGGCCCGCCGCCTAGCCAGGTAGAGCAATTTAGCAGCGCAAAATTAATAAAAAAGGCAGCACAAGCAGAAACAAGCAAACAACAACAACACAAACAGAGGCAAAAAAAACTTGAATAAACAAAGGGTGTATCGGGTCCGACTGTGGGCCCGGGTTGAACAATTGCAGAGTCCCTTAGCTAATACTAGCGTTAGCGAAGCTCCAAGGAGCGAGCTTGAGACCCTACAGAATGAGCAATTTCGATCGCAGGCAAGGATCCTGAATCTCGAGGTCGAGCTGGAGCGCGAGAGATCGCAGAAGACGATACAGGAGCACAAGCAGCAGGACGAGAAGGTCGCGGAGTCGCTGAGACGCGAGGCCGAGCAGGCGAGGCGCGACGCCGAGAGACTCGAGAAGGACTTTGCCAGCGCGGCCGAGGAGCGCGACAGGGCCAAGAACGAGCTCGAGGAGATGCGCCGCATGTACGCGAATCTCGAGAAGCGCATGAAAGCTGGTAAGATTGCTGATGTTGTTTTTTACTTTCTTCACTCTCTCCCTTTCTGATTAACAAACATCGAATTTACTCTACTAAAACTTGTGTGTTCTCTAACGAGCAGACCTATCGGATTGACCAGTGGAAATGAAAATAAAATAAATCAAGCGCTCTAATAGTACCAAGCATCGCCAGCTAACACAAATCCAGCCCCTGGGCATATGGCTGTAATGTAAAGAAATCGCTCGGCTTAAACTAACCGCTTATACTTTTCTCTTGCTTTATTTCCTGCTTTGGCTATTGGGGCTTAGCTAACAGAGCAACGAGCTCCTCGGCGTCCAGCTCGACCGAGTCCTCGGACGCGGAGTCCTCCGACGATTCGTCGGAGACTAAGGTCCAGGAGCTGGAGCGCGGTGACTCGGTGCTCTCTAACGGCGTGGCGATCGTCGAGCTTGTTGATGATGACGACGACGAGGAGGAGGTGGAAGAAGATACGATAGACGAGAGCGCCTGTTGGTGGGATGTTTCAGGCATGGCGTTGGCCGGCTGTCCAAGCGCCAAGGACGTCGCGCGCATCGCCACTCAGAAGAGCATGGACAAGCCCGAGCCCGAAGAGAGCGAGGAAGAGGAAGAGGAAAGCAGCGAGGAGGAGAGCGACGAGGACGAGGATCCTAAGGTCGCGGAGGAGAAGAGACAGCAGAGGGAGCTCAAGCTTATGAAAACCAAGATTAAGAATTTCAAGTGAGAACTGCTTTGTTGAATATTAAGAGCAATCGATTTTAGGTAGAACGATCATAGTGAAAAAGCAAATGTTGTCTTTTACAGAGACAAGACTGTTAACTCAAAGAAAGAGAGGCAAGCGCTAAAGGAACAGATAAAGCAGCAGCAGAAAATGTTCAAAGAGGAGAAGAAGAAGTTTAAGCACTTGCAGAAGGAGGTTGATAAAATGGCTAAATTGATGGCTGATGCGGAGGATGATGATGAGGAGGAAGAAGAAGACGAAGAGGAAGAGCAACAAGAGGAGTCAGAGTCTGAAGAAGACTCAGAGTCTGAGGAATCAGAGGATGAAGAAGAATCAGAAACTGATAATGAATCAGCACCCATAGAGGAACGTAAAAATAAATTACAGGCAAGTACTTTTAAAACTCCTTTTTTCTATATTAATTTAATAAAGAGTTTACTTAATTTATTCACTTACATAATCATGAACTAAAAATTTTTCAGAACCGAGTTAAAAGACATGAAAACAGATTGGGAGCCTTGAAAAAGGGTAACTATTTGCTTAAAGCACAAGTTGATCGACTAAAAGATGACTTGGCAAAACAGCGCGAGGAAAGTATTTCATTGCAAGAAGATTTAGACTCAGTTTTAGCGGAACTAGGTTGATCGCAAGACAATTATGATGCAAGTACAGAAAAAGCATAATTATAAGTATATTAATATTAAATTTTTAAGAAAAAAATTTTGATAGTTTGAAAATATAAACTAACAAAAAGAAAGTATATACTTATATATGTAATATTTAAGCAAAGCTCAGCAATAAATCCAGGCTTTGTAAAAGCCAAGTGATATTTTAATTGAGATAAAAAGCCTACACTGTTACTCAATACACTTTTTTGCTATTGAATTGTAAGATATTTTTTAATAAAGATAGTTATTGGCTATTTTTTTTCTTTTCTCATTTAACTCTGTCAACTAAGCAATTACTGTCATTCTGACCCACACACCTAGCTGACACAATTTTTAGACTGTAAAGTACTTTTTTTATGATTGCGCTAGAAAATTGAAGCTGTTAAGTTTCTTAAGTATAGAGTATGCTTGATTAAAAGACAAAACAAAGAATGTATACAATTTTTGTTTCTTGAGTACTGTAAAAATATATATTGTTGAAAATTATTTAGAAACGCAACTTGTATTGTTATCGATCAAAGCATTGTGAACTGTTTGTGTTATTATAATGTTTATAATAAAGAAACTTTAAATAAAGCTGCCAATTCTTATTATTTATCTGAGACTATTTTCAACTCAAAAAGTCAATACCAACACCTCTACCCCACATGTATTATGCATACCAATAAAATGATTTGTAGGTTAGTAAAAGGGCAACTTACATTTTTTCGGTTGACAGCAAAGTCACACATTACTTTTCTCTCAACATGAACAAGTAGAGATGTTGCAATTGCATAATATCGCGTCGCGATCGACGCTTTCACGTAAACAGTACTGTATTGTATCAGTTACTCACATGCGCGGCACAACAGCAGATTAGATTTCCATGCAAGTACGGCTCTATAGCGGATTGTAAAAAACTATCGTTTGCATCGGCGGACTGTTCGTCAATGTTTCGCAATACAAAACACACAGTGTTATTTATTCGGACCTTATTTGGCTTGGGGGAAAAAACACAAGTCGCAGGAACTAAGGAATGCGTCTAGTGCCAATAGCAGTGGCCGTTACAAAGTAGGCTTTTGCCGTTGCGCGGTAAAGCGTCGCGGCTCGCGCGCGCGCACCTGACACTGTTTTACTCTTTATTCCAGCTTGAATTTGAATCTTGAAAATGGTCGTTATTGGTACGAGAGCGAGTCCGGCCTCCCCGGCTTTTTCTTAGCTTTTCCATTCTGTCGATTGAAACGTGTAGCTGATTCGATAGTCTGTACCGAGATTTTAACTTCGCCTTTTTATTCGTTATTGACAAGATTCTTTTGTGAGTAACATCGGCCTTTCGCGTTACAAGGTTATACGTGTTTACTGTTTACAAGCTCCCCCGTTGTCACTTACCTTTGATGATCTTGTTGATAAACTTGCTGCTGGGGCCTGAGTCTTGACAAAATTTTGTCAGTTTTTCTGTGTATCAGGATAGGCAACCCCAGTTAGGTCTTTCAAGACTCAGAGGCCTGTTGTATTAATTTTGGAATAAACTACTTTTTAATAACTTTTATAGTATGCTTTTTGTGCATCTGTTTTACTGTAAAAACTTGTCTTTCTGTTTTAAATTTTAAATAAAACCATAGACCTCCGAAATTTTAGTAAGTTTTGAATTATAAACTTAATTTGATTATTTAATTTTTTATAAATTAGTTTTATTAGTGTTTGTCTTATTCAAGGAATATGTAAATCATAATTTTATTTCACTTTTAGATAAGCATAATGGATGAATCTAGTATAGCTAAAGATGAGGCGCTCACAAAAGAAGCCTCCTATTTATATGCAAGAGATCCAAGTATTATGCCATATGGACAACGCTATGTAATACGAGATTTGAAAAAAAATTTATATCCTTTTTTGAAACCAGAGCAAGATGAAAAGGAGTCTCTATCCAGCAGAGATACAGTGTCAACAAATATTAGCGAAACGCCAGCTAATCAAACAATTAAAGTATTTTTGCGCATGAAACCCTTTCCTCCTAAAATAAAACTCACTCAAGAACAAAGAGGAGCTTATACAGTGATCAATTCAAATACTTTATTAACAAAAATACCATCTCTAGAAAATACAAGTAGCACAAAAAAGATTAAAGCAAATGATGTAATATGCAGAAATTTTATATTTACTCAGACATTCGATGCAAACACTTCACAATTAGAACTCTTTGAGCAAGCGGTAAAACCTCAGATGATTGACTTTCTGGAAGGAAAAAATTCTATCATAATGACTTATGGTAAGCTTTTGATCTATCAAATTAAATTTAAATTAATAAAATAACTTTTCCACATTTATGCTAATTAATAATTATTTTAATCTCTTTGTAGGCACAACTAATTCAGGAAAAACTTTCACCCTACAAGGTACACCTGACTCACCAGGCATTATTCCTCGCGGCATAGAGTTTGTTTTCAGCAACGTTAATCCACGGAAATCGCCGTGTTTCAAACCCGTAAATTTATGCGACGTTGTCCACCTCAACAGTCAAGAACGCTCTCAAGAACTGGAAGACAAAATAAACTTGCTTGCTCTTAACCCACAGGAGAAAAATTCTTATATTTCAACATACAAACGGATGCAACAGCTGTTGAATGAAGAATCATCAATTCGACCAAGCCCCAACAGCGACGCCCGTTATTCCGTGTGGGTATCATTTGCCGAAATCTACAATGAGTCTATCTACGATCTCCTGTGGATGGACTGTCAGAAGAAACGTCCTGCGCTAAAACTTTCCACTGACAGTAAGGGTAGGGCTTTTATCAAGGGCTTAAGAAGCGTTTGCGTCAATTCGGGGGCTGAAGCGTATCAAGTCTTGATGACTGGACAGTATAATTTAAAAGTTGCCGCAACTGCTCTCAATTCCAAAAGCTCAAGATCTCACTGCATTTTCACAATAAAACTTTTGAAGTACAAAAATGAGTTTGATCCTCAACTTGTAGACGTAAGCATGTACGTATTTACGCCATACTTGTATTTATCAATTCTTGTTTATAAATAATTTGGTTTACTAACGTATCATTATCATTTAAGGTTTGCATTTTGCGATTTAGCCGGATCTGAGCGTTTGAAAAAGACGCTGAACGTTGGTGAAAGATTAAAGGAAGCTCAAAATATCAACGCCAGCTTGCTGGTTCTGGGAAGGTGCTTAAAAACGATTTACGAGTCTCAGAATTCGAATCAGAAAACGGAGTTTATCGGACCGTTTCGCGAGTCGAAATTAACGAGGCTGTTTCAACGAGCTTTGTCTGGAAAGGAACAGATATCTTTAATAGTTAATGTGAATCCCTTGCCAAACTTGTACGACGAAACACAAAACGTTCTCAACTTCTCGGCAATTGCAAAAAAAATTGTTATCGAACGTGTTGCAGTAAAACCTAGACGCTCAGTCTCGAGATTTTCCCGTTTGGTGTCTAAAAGTATTAAGACTGAAATAGATTGGGAGAATACTGATTTGGAAGACGTGTCAGAAGCGAGTGAGTAACAATGTTTTGATCTTGTAATGCTAGATGTATGTACTTAATTATCTAATTTTACCCTATGAAATATAAATTTTTTCTATTAAACTCGGCAGTTGAAGAGCAAGAGTCTGATTTTGAGGAAAACGACGATACAGCATACGAGGACTTGCTAGATGAAAACGAAATGTTAAAGAAGGAAATTCAAGAATTGAAATCTTCAATTTTGATAAAGGAAATGGAAACGCGTCAAGAACTGACAGACATGTATACGGAAATCATGAAAAATATTGAAGCGGATTGGAAGTAAGTTATACATTTTATTAAATTAGGTTTTTGAAAAAATAGTTGGGAAATAAATTAAACCTATTTTTCTCAAAATTAATGTTATAAAGGAATCGTCTGACTGATATGGAAGAACAACAGGAAAACTTGCGCGAAATCGCAGTTGAACAAATTGAGGAATATTATAAGAACAAATTAAACAACATAAGTGTGCGCAAACGGTCACGACCTTCATATTGTAGTGAAGATAATTACAATGACAGTAAGCTTACTCTCGATGAGCTAGAAGCTGAAAATATAAAGCTTTCAGCAAAAATTGAGACTCTGAAAAAATCAGTACGCAATTTAAAACGGTCAAAGGAAGAAGTCGAGTCTGAAAAATCAAAAATTTCATTTGAACTAGTAGTGGCAAAAGGGGAAGCAAAATCAGCCAACGAATTGCTCGAAATGGCCAAAGAGACCATTTGCGCCGGTAATGACGTTACCTCTGAATACATAGACAAATTGATAGAAAAGATAAATTCTAAAGATGAAAGAATAAAGGTATTACAAACATTTATGTATCTTACATAATTTAAACAAGTTTATAATGTTATTGCAAAGTTATCATTATTTTTATTAAAATGTTAAAGACAATCAAAAATTTTCTAAATGAAGCCAAAGAAGAATATATCTCTATTACGGATCAAGCTCAAAAAATGGAAATGCAAATAAAAAAACAAGAGGAGCTCTTAGCTGAAAATATTGAATACATTCAAGATTTAGAGGAACAGCTTCATACAACCAATAGCTATTCCTCAGAACAAAGTAAAAGAATAGAAAATTTGGAAGATGAGTTGGAGCGACAAATACGAAAATTAGCAGAAGCCGAAGAAACAATAAAGAACTTAAGTAAATCAGCTTCTGATACACCTTTAGAGGTAAATTTATAATTAAGTATTAAAAGCTTTTGATTTTAATAATTAATTGATTAATTAAATTATTTCAGGAAAATATCAAATGCAGTAATGATGAATGTGAAAAAACAAAGCATATGCTTGAAGAAATGAGATTAAAATGGGAGTATGCTGAAAAAGAAAATAAAGAATTAAAAGAAAAAATGAATGAGCATACTACTGAATTTGAGCTGATGAAAAATAAATTTGATTTGCTAAAAATTCAGGTGGATGAGGCTGCAAAAACATCGAGGGTTGATGAAATAAGTCAAAAGTCTTTGAGTACTGTGGATCAAGAAATCCAAACAGAAGATAATGATCCATTTTTAAAAAAATTGTCAGCTATTGATGAAAAGTGTATAAAATTAGTTAATAATTATCAGATGAGTGAAGTTGAAACAAAATATATTGAAATTGATGTTGAGTGTCAAGAAAAATTATTGTATCTCAATACACCTCACAATACAGAAAAATATGTAGCTGATAAAGAAGAAATTATTAACGGAGAAGACTCAGAAAATGAAATGATAAGTGACAAGGCTATAGCAAAAGAGGTACAATTTAGTAAATTTTAATTTATAAAATAATAAATTAGTAAAACTCAATATGTAAAATCATGCCTTGTATTCATTATTTTTCATTCAGGAATACAACCAAAGCTCTGATAACACGTCCAAAGAATACATAAAAGTAAAAGATGATTTAAAAATTTGTGAGACTGAAAATATTGACGACACTGAAAAAGAGTTTGATGAAAATCACAAAGCTTTAACTGACCCAATAAACTTAATAAATGAATTAGATGACAAAAACCAAATTATCTTACAATTACAAGATGGTATGTTTTTAAATTACATTTAATTGAACATGAAATTTTTTTAATATACTTATAAAATTAAATTCATAGAGCTACAGCAAAAATCACTTAAATATGAAAAATACATGAAAGAAGATCAAGACAGTAAGTACAAAGAATTGATGGATAGGATTCAGGAGGCACACAGAAGGGAGGAAGACAAAGATCAAGAAATAAGAGATTTAGAAAAAGGTAATAAAATTGTTTAAATCCTGTTGTATTTTTCTATTTAATTTTTCTATTTCCTTTTTAGAACTGAAAAATTTAATACGTACAAAAGAAAGTTGTTTAGAGGTCCTAGAAATTGAAAAAAGAACTCTATTACAAGAATTAATGAGCGTCAAACAAAAACTTAACATCGCGGAAGAATGTAATACGAATATAGAAAAAGATTATCAACAATCAATTAACTTACTTGAAGTAAAAATAAGTACAATGGAAGACAAAATATTTGAAAGTGAGAGATTGAAAGTTCACTTTGATAAGCTAAAAAAACAGTTGACTAACTTAGAATACGAGTTCGAAATGTTAAAAAAAAGCCGTGATGAAACGGTTTTGAAGTATGAAAATTTGGTTCAGTCTCAGCATGAAGAGTTGAAACAACTAAAAAAAGAGGTGTGTAAAACTGCGTTTAACACTGGTAATTTCTATATTTATAATTTATAATTTTGTTTACATAACATGTTTAGATTAAGAAGTATGAAAACCAACTGCTAGAGATGGAAGAAAGTGCGGCTAGTTTACAAGGCTTCCAAAGCGTTGGAAAACCACATCGAAGCAAAGTAAGAGTAATGACACTTTTTAAAATTATGTAATATTATTACAAAAAACTTCTTTTTAAAGGTAATAGATTCAACAATAGAGATCATTGACAATAGTTTTAAAGATGATTACAGACAGATTAGCAAAATAAAACATGAGGATTCCTTTATTACTTCCAGTTTAGATAATATTTCTTCAATACACTTATCTGACTCTGAAATAAAGTAAATATAATACAATACTTTAATTTTATACAACTTTTGAAAATGTAAACTTTATTGATGGCTTATCTTACAGACAATCTTTTGAGGACTCTTATATGGACACTATGGATTATGATGAAACATCTCAAGTGACAAGAAGAAAGAACCTGTATACTTCGTTAGACGCCGAAAAGAGATGAAATACATAAGGTGATGTTATAAAACAACTATAAAATGTTATTGTATAAAATTATAATTAATATTTATAATTTTCGTTATAACTAATTTTGCAGCCCCCGTCTTCGGTATTGCGCAGAAAAAAGTACAATGCAAATGTTAGTGTTCAGATAATAAATCAGTATTGCAATGTAAATATTTCTTGGGTAAACAAATGTCGTTATAATTTTATTATTTAATTGCTCTGTTAATTATAGATTCAAATTATGTATATTTTTAGATAAAAAGAAAACAAAAATTATAAAATCCGTGGATTATGTGCTGTAAAATGGTAGAAATAAATAAAACTTTTTACTTCTTTCATTATAAAATTAAATAATTATATGAAATTTTTATTTTGCCTGCACGCGCACAGCAAACGTAAGTATCTTTAATTATAAATGTTGCCTGTGACGATTTGGTCGAGCTTCTCAGGCTTTTCCAAAAAAGCATAAAACTCTTTTCGAATAGAAAACAAGAGCGCGCAAGTTGCCCGCGGGTAAAAAGCGCGCGCTAATCGCAATAAAAAGCGAAAGTCGTTGAATTAGCGAAACGGCGAACTTGTCCATCGAGAACGGCCGTACACTACTTATATAGGCGCGGGCAGCGGCGCATCGACCGGCGATAACGGAAGCCACGAGCACAACAAACGAACGCAAAAGCACAATACCGTCGCTCGAACGTTACTTGCAGAAAGGCATGTACCGCTCATAGGCGTACTATACGCTCTTTGAGGCGAGCGGCCAAAGTAACGAGACCAGAAAGAGAAAGACCAAGCGAGAATTTCGATGGGGCGCGTATACTAGGGGCTCATGCTACTGCATTGCTCCGAAACTCCGATGTTCGGTTCGGACTCTCCAAAAGTCCGAAACTCCGAATCTTCCTGCTCTTGTATAAAGTATGCGTGCGCGCGCGCGCCCGCGTCCGTGTGTACAAGTATGCGTGTCCGGCCAAATGTGCGTGTGTAATAAAAAGAGAAGAAGCCCCCCTCCACCAGCCCCCATATACCCGCAGTAGAGAGAAAGAGAGCAGCAGCATCAGCAGTATCATCATCAGCTCTAGCGGATTCAGTGGTCTCTCTCTTCTCCTGCCAGTATTCAGTTGGGTTATGTGCGCCTCTCGGTGATGTGGTGCATCATCTGAGGAGCCCCGCGAGAGGTACGGAGACCGAGGGAGCAACTGCGTTTGCAGGAGGTAGCTCGGCCTAGACGAGACAAGCCAGACACACTAGCGGAGCCGAAGGAGGCTACTCTCTTTCTCTCGGCCCAACCGGGCACGCAGCGCAAGGATGGACACGGTCAACCGCGACGTCATCCTCGCGGATTTCCAGGTAAGCAAGCGCGAGAGGGAGGGAGAGCGGCAGGATGACGCCGAGCGTTTCGCGGGGACGCGCAAATACGTTGGAGGTTAGGATGCTCGTGCGCGACGACGACGATGACTTTGCCGCTAAGGCGGCTGCAGCCAGTCGCTGTCACGAGCAGCCAAGTTTTAGCCTCCAATGTGTCAGCGGGGGCCGCCTCTTTGTCCCCGCGACGAGCGTTCTCGTGACTAACGTCTTTGTTCCTCCGAGTCCCTTGTTCTTTTCGACTGGTCGGGGACTAAACGTTTGTTTGTTTGTTTCTCGTGCAGGCCTGCACCGACATCGACGACGTCGGCGAGGCGATTCTACACCTCGACGCCACCAATTGGGACTTGCTGGTAAAAATATATAAACGACAGTTTAAGCTCATTGTTAAATAAGAAAACGGAGAAAATAACAAAAACAAGTTCTAATATTGTTGGCTCTTCTAGGCGGCAATCAACAACGTCATGCCTCAGAACACCCAGCAGCTACCGTCCGAATTGAACCGTGACGTGGAGATGCTCGAGGAAATAAAGCGAACGGCACGGCCAAACTCCCCGGAACTCGGGCAGTCGGCGAGCCGACCTGGGCAATACGCCGACGAGGTGATCGAGGTCGAGCCGAGCACCAGTCGCTCGACGCGCGGCCAACCGCAACAGGCGAGCAGCAGTCGCACCCGGGCCCAAGCCTCCACCCCGAGGACCCTCACATTCCACGTGCATTACCAGTCCTCGAATGTCTCAATCGACATACCCGAGACGAGCACGTTAGGTAGGGGCATCTTGTTGCTTATTCTTACATATATACAGGCTCTCCCCCATCCTTGTGTTGTGTTTTGATGCGAGGCGCCACCGGCGCGCGAATATACGCGAGTATAACGGCATTGCTGACGTTTTGCAGGTGACCTGAAGCTCATGATATTCAACCAGACGAACGTCATGCCCTGCCAGCAGCAGCTTCACGGCTGGCGCAAGGAGCCCAAGCTCGACTCGACGACCCTTAAATCGCTCAACTTGCCGCGCGACAACGAGTTGTACATGTCGCCGGTGTCGGAAATTGGAGACACCTCATCGCAAACGTAAGCCGAGTGCGCTCCGGCGATCGTTCGTTCAACATGCTTTACTCACATTTTTTTTTCTTTACCCTCCTCCAGGCATAAGCTCTCGGAACGACTAGCTAGTACTTTTACGTTGAACATCAAGGATGAAGTCAATAATGTAGTGTACAACCTGAATTTCCCCGGCAATATTACGATCCAAGACGTAAAGAGCAACGTTTACACGCTAAACGACGTGCCGGTGAGGAATCAAGTGTGGAAAGGCTGGCCACCGACCGTCAAAAACGACGCTATAACGCTGGCCGAGAGCGGTATTTCTCTTACCGAGAGCAGTTTGTCGGTCGGTCGAGCGCCCTCGAAGGAAAAGAAGAAGGTAGGTGGATCCTAAGGTGTCGCATAGAATTGAAATGTCATTTACGTAATTACCAATCGCGATGCGTTTATATTGCAGGAAGTCGTTAATCTAGTCGATTCAGACAGTTCTGCGGATGAAGACGGGGACGATTTTGAAGACGCGCCAGAAACGTTTCAAGTGGACGACGATATATTTATCGATCAAGTACAGTCCACGAAGATTCAGCATCTAAGTAATAAAATCATGATCTAAAGGAAGTCTTGCGGATAATAAAATCCTGATTTATCAACGAGTATTTTTTCATTCGACAGTTCCAGATAACATCGACGATGAAATTATCGGGACATTACACTTCGTAGAGGAATATAAAAAACGCTATGGACCTAATATTCCAAACTTTTTCACCGGCAGTCTTGAAGATGCAGTAGCAGAATCGTGCTCCAAAGCGCCGAGAGACGTAAGATGAAATCCAATAGTTTGCAGTTTCGTGAAATTTCATTTGCTAATATTACATTTTTATGTTTCAGAGAAAATTATTAGCAGTATATTTACATCACGATAACAGTATCTTAGCAAATGTTTTTTGTACACAGTTGTTAGGCTTTGAAACAATTTTACCACTTTTATCAGCCAATTTTGTAGTTTGGGGCTGGGACTGCACATATGAATCAAATAAACAGAAGTATGTAAAACCTAGTTATTTAAAAAAAAGAAACAAAAGCTTAAAATTATATTCTTATTTTTTTAATGTTGGAAACATTCCAGATTTTTAGCATCTATTCAGCAAGCCCTTGGGCAAGCAGTTGCTATGACTGTGAGGGGCATTGACGTTGATACTATGCCAGTGCTCATGATTATTATGCGATCTAGATCAAATACAGATGTTTTTACAATAGTTCACGGAAACGTTGGAGCCAATGAACTACTTACTAATTTAATAGAAGCAATAGATGTTTTCCAAGTATAGATTCAAATTCTTTACTTTTTGGTTTAATCATGGCAATGTTAATTATAGAATGGTTATACCTTATATTTTATTAATTGTAGGAGCAGAGACAAAGTGATATTGAATTTGAAGATGAGAGGCAAGCTAGAGAACGAGTGTTAGAAGAACAAGACCAAGCATATCAAGAAAGTTTAGCTGCTGACAGGTAAATAGCTTATAAATTTTTACAAAAAAGACTTAATTTTGTTTATTAAAAAAATGTAAAATTTTAGAGCTAAAGAGGAAGCAAAACAGTTGTTAAAAAAAATAGAAAAAGAAAGGAAAGCACAAGCAGAAAGTGAAAGATTGGCTGAGCAGTCCAGGAAAGAGGCTCATAGGTTGGCTGTGGAGTCACGGTTAATACCCGAGCCATCACAAGATGCTGCTGGGGTCTTAAAAATTAAGGTGCGTCTACCTTCAGGCGAGTTTTTAGAACGAAGGTTCGACAAAGATACAACGCTCCAAACAGTTTTGAATTTCTTGATTGTGAAGGGATACCCCACAGAGGATTACAAGCTTATTTCAAGCTGGCCTAGAAGGGATGTAAGTAGTATTTAATATTGCGATGATAACTTTTATATTATTAAAATAACTCTTAATGTCATTATTTATGTATAAAATATCTTTATTTCAGCTCACAAGTATAAATACAAATCAGACTTTAAGTGAACTGAACTTTTGTTCACAAGAAACGTTAATATTAGAAGAAAGATAAATGCCTGCGATTTAAATAACTAAAATTCGAGATTTATGGAACTGAGCATCGTGATTCATTCATATGATTGTATTTATTAAACAATTTTCTTAGTTTAATAAAAAAATTTTTGTCTATTTGTTAAGAAACTACGTTTGTACGCAGTGCTCCTTTTATACAATAAAACCACATGGCGAACGTAGTTTTTTTAAATTATAAATTTTGCGATACATTATTTACATGTATGAAAAATTGTACGATTTAAATTAAAACAAAAAAAGAAATAAATTAGATTGTAAAGATCGTTAAATTTCATTTGTTCTTTCAAACTTTTTGTATTTGTCTGTACAAATTTATTATTATAAAATATTTTGTACAAAGAACATTTAAATTAAATCCAATATGTGATCATTTTTATTTCGAATTCATAAATTAATAAATTGAACATAATACGTGATAATTATTCTTAAAAAAATATGACGTTAATCTAAGACATGGTTTTTATACAAAAAAGGAACAATCAAGTTGAATGTTGAAATATGTAAATTGATAGACTTCATTAAATTTTTGTAGTACTTGTCAAATTCCATGCAGACTCAAAGTTATCAAAATATTTATTGATTCTTGTTATTTGCTATGCTTAAAAAATATTTTAAAAAATGTACATATATAACAAATTTCAATTACAAATACAACGAAGCGGCAAATACAATGTCTCTCTTGATGAGTTTGATGGCTTCACTAAATTTATTCTCTAAATCAGTGTTACCTATATTTTTTGCAGCCTGCAAAAGTTGTCGTAACACTTCTTCCAATCTTCGCATACATCGAATTATCGAACCTAAAATTGGAAACATAATATTGTAATAATCAACGTTTTAAAAGTAACGTTAGTTATTTAATTAGCAAGTAATTACCTTCAAATATGTCTGTCATTTTACAAATCTGTAAAAAAGTTGCGCCCTGACACCAGGCATATACTACATCCATGAGGAAGGGCTTGAATTTTTCGACATACGCGTCTTCGTCAAGTTCAATATTTGACTCTGTTGAAATCTTTGCGATTTTACGAGCAATTTCCTGCATTTGTCTGAGAGGTCCACTGAGCTCTTCAACGGCCTTAGGTGACTCGCTTGATTTATCGTCGCAAACAAAACAGCTAATTAAAGCCGTCATTTGTGGTACTGTAAGCGAATTGAACAATCCATTAAAAACCATCTCTGTAATTAATAGCTCGTCCGCGCCATCCAGTTCACAGGCAACTCTGCCCTTTAACTCTATAACGTCCGACGGTGTGCAGTATGCCAACCGTCGCAATACTCGCTTTCGGCATTTTAACTCGTCCATCTGTAGTACAGACTTTGCGCGTTTTAGTTCTGCCTTTGCATCCAGAAGTCTTTTTCCTACTTCTTCTTTTTGCAAGTATTTTTCGTATAAAATATTTAAATTTGGGTCCTAGAAAAATAAAATAAATTAATTCAATAAAATGATTAAAGAATTTATTCTACTTTTAATTCCCATCAAGAAAATTAAAATATAACATTTACCTTGTGCATTGGATGAGAATACAGTCGTTCTTCCAAAATTTTTATCCTATTGATAATATCTTGGAACATGGGTTCTTCTATTTGCATGTCCTTAATTGGATTCAATAAAGGAGGTCCATCTGGAAATCTTCTTTTGACTTCTTGTATTATTTTAAATACGCTCTTTCTATTATCTGGAGGCCTCAAATCCGAAGGGTACTTTATCCTGATAGCGCTAATCTGTGATATGAGCGTGTGTAACACTGGTACCACCTCTACCTCTCCCTCTTCACCTTCGGGACATGGTATTGGAGCGGATTCTGTAGAGTCTCGCGAAACGTGCAATAATATATCCACGACAATAGTCGTTTTGTCTTTCTCTATATTTTTCGGATTTTTTATTTTGAAATTTACTATGATACCCCAATCAAAAGTGTCTTTTTCATTTTTAACCTGTAAATTAAATTTTTATCATGAACATCTATTTACGTTATCTCATATTATTTTGCAAAAGCATAAAAATATTATTAACCTTGACTAATCTACCAGGCGAGAGGAACGGTTTTAGATACTGCGGTTTCGTCAAGTACGCTCTGAAATCTACACTCAGACGTTCCAACTGCTCCCTTATATCGTGGTATGAAGACATTTTATCATGCCCTTCAAATTGAATGTTATCGTATTCGCTTTGCAATTCTTTTACCTCTGTACAAAATTTTAAAAATAATCAATTAATGACTCATCCCTGTCAACATTGATAAGTGAAAATATATGTTAAATCTTACTTTTATACAATCCAGGAATAGCAGCCTGATTTTGAAATTGATAGAAGCTCCGCTCTAGCATGTACTCGGGGTTTATCTCTTCGACTCGTAAAAGATTAAGCACCATGTTGTAGGTAAGGTGGAAAGCCGAGTTTATTGGATCTGCTTTGCCTTGGACAATCTCTTTGCCAACAGTGGGACTGACTTGCTCGTCAATCATGAGTATAACTATGCCCTTCTCGTCTAGACCACGACGTCCTGCACGACCCGACATCTGTATATACTCGCCGGATGAGATCCAACGAAAGTCTTTGCCGTCGAATTTGCGAGGCGCCGTAAATAGTACTGTGCGCGCAGGCATGTTCAAGCCCATGGCAAAGGTCTCGGTAGCAAAAAGTGCTTTAATCAAGCCTTCGGAAAACAGAATTTCAACAGTTTCCTTAAGAATTGGTAGTAAACCACCGTGATGAATACCGATACCACGGCGCAGCAGCGGCAGTACGTTTTCTACTTGAGGTAGCTTGCGGTCATCTTCATTCAATACGTCCATTGCGTTGTTGAACACCTCGTCAACCAGCCTCTTCTCTTCGGCAGTGTTGAGATCGAGCTTTGATAGCTGCATTGCGTAGACTTCACAGTCTTTCTTTGAAAAACTGAAAATTATGACAGGTGCAAAGTTGCGCTCCATTATCATTTTCACAATCTTAAAGATATTTGTTTGACCAGTGTTAGTTTTGTGCATGCCACCTTTACGGCCTTTTGTGTCGCCTTTTGCCGCATCGCCTTGCAGACAGGCCATTGCTCTATTAAAGTTGTCCTCTTTAAACTGGCCAAATTCATCAACTACCTGTGGAGAATAACAAACAGAAAGTTTGGTGATGAACTTAATTGAAGTGATAATAAAATCAATAATTATGTACCAAGTGGATCCCGTCTCCTCCAACAGGAAAGATGTAATGCTGCAAGGGAGTTGGTCTGTAATCTGTGTAAACAACATGACAAGGCTGATTGTGCAGATAAGTCACCCACTCAGCAAACTGTCTAGCATTTGGTATAGTGGCGGAAAGAAATACATAGTGGACATTATCAGGAAGTAAAATCAATGTTTCTTCCCAGACTACACCTCTTTCTTTGTCACGCATATAGTGAATCTCATCAAATATAACCCAACCAACTTCTCTCATTACCTATAAATTAAAGTAAAATTAATACTATCAACAAACACAATAAAATATTAAAAAATAAGTTAACGATTTAATTACCTCAGAACCCCTGTAAAGCATATTTCTCAAAATTTCAGTGGTCATAATTAAAATACTAGCTGTGGGATTGATAGTTACATCTCCAGTGACCAAACCTACATCTTTGAATTCTTCATAAAATTCTCTGTATTTCTGATTACTCAAAGCTTTTATAGGAGTTGTATAGATGACTCTTTGTTTGTCTCTCAAAGAACATGCAATGGCATACCTAGAAATAATAGAAAAATATAGTATTGAAAGACACAGACATAATAAATTGTTATAAAATTATTTTAGCATAATACTTACTCGGCTACAACAGTTTTTCCTGCTGATGTGTGTGCAGATACAAGAACAGATTGATTGTTTTCAATGCACAGAATAGCCTCTTTCTGGAAAGGATCCAAGACAAATTTATATTCTTTGGCGGGCACTTTAGTTGTAGTGTCTAAAGGAACGAATTCTTGATCTGGTGGCACAGCTACTTCATGTGTACATGATTCTATTGTTTCTATACTATGAATCTTAATTCGGGATTCTATTCCAACTAGGCTATAAAAATAGATAGATAAACCATAAAAAGTATGATAAAACCAGTATTTACTGTACATAAACATTTTGGAGTACTCACTTAATATCCTCCAAAATAGCCTCGGTCTTTAGTTTTTTAACAACAACTTCCTCCTTCACATCATCAAAGTCCCTTTTATTACATGATCTTCTGTAACGTAAAATTAATCGTACTTTTAGTAAATTTTAACCGAATACCATGGTAACTGTTTGAGGTTAGGTTCTCCACGCTAGTTAACCGTTAAATCAACGAAATAAGTAAAAATTGATACCTATTTTCGGACTCCTCATCGTTAGCCTCGTCAAACGCATCAAACAGGTCGTCGGGACTCAAATCCATGGCTCTAAATTGTCACTGAAAATAACAAAATGATGAGCGAAACAGCAGTAGGTTAGCGCGTGGATGCTCCGTTTGACTTCCGAGGCATCACTAACACAAGTATGACACAGACGCTACACGTGCATGTTACCTACGATAAGTTACATTATCGTCAGAGCAGTTTAATAAACATTGTTGAATTAAAAAACTGTTGATACAAAATGTTGAGTCAATTATCTGTAAAAATAATTAAATACTTTTCAGAATAAATTCTAAATATAAAATATAAGCAAATTACATAAAAATAACAAAACTCCAGAATAGCCGGGAAAACGTTTAAGTAGCCTATACAGTTTAATAAATGTCACCTATAATGACAGGATTGCTCGCATGTAAGTACTTAAAAAATTAACCCTTCCCCCGTGTGCGTCACAGCGATGTATAAAGATGCGAACGGTATAAGCAAAAGCAATAAGAGAAAAAAGAATAAAGCCTCGGCGGGAAATTAGCAATGAATTTTAAAAATCAACTACAGCTGGCGTGTGATTAAGCAACGGCCGTATTATCAGTCTCGAAGAAAACTCATTAACTTAAATAACTAAAACACCCGCGTGCGTTTACCCAAGACCCAATGGACAGGTCGAAGAACGCCTCAGTGCATTTCCATCCGCAGAGCCAAGATCTGCGTCTCCGACCATGTAGTACATGTACTCCTTTTCTACTGTTAATAAATAAGTAACTATACAAAAAGGGAGGATTTTATATATTACACACGAGAAGGGCAGGTTGAAAGATCCACTGATCATGTACACGTATCCGTTCGTCCTGCTGAGGGCAATAGGCATGTGGCAGCCAAAGAGTTGGTCTTCCAGTTACCAGCTCCACCTCTATCGCGCTCATACCGTAGTCATCCTTACGATCAGCTTGAGTTTTATCCTGTCCCAAATACTGGATCTCGTTCTGGTAGCCGATAACGTACAGGAGATAATGGAGAACTTGATGCTTCTTACCACGACTATGAATATCGCCCAAAAAGTCAACTGTTTTCTCTCTAAACGCTCTCAAATTCAGCAATTGATCGGGATGTTTAACGAGGAGATCAGCCGAGCCGAGAACGAGACCGAGGCAGCGATACAGAAGCGTTTCGACGACGAGTCCAGGTAAAGAGCATTTTAAAAAATCGTATTATTACTTGGCAATAACGGGCTCGTTTGATATTTTAGAGCAAACGCCCGTAAACTCTTCGTTTTGTACGGGACGACGTTATCGAGTTTCATATACTTGCCTTATTTTATCCAGCCAATGGAAGAGCGCCTACTCGTTTTCCGCTGCTGGCTGCCCTTCTCGCTCGAGCCTCTGCTCAATTACAATCTCGCCTATCTGCATCAGGCTTGCGCGGCGACTATTACCACGATCGTCGGCGATGCCGCCGAGGCAATCGTTAGCGGCTTTATGATACAGATATGCGCCCAATTCGCTATTCTCGAGGAGAGGTTCGTCCAACTTCCGAAGACGATGAAAAGCTTGAAAGATGCTGGCTTGAACGATCGTGAGCTTCTCGTTGAGGAGAAACGCATGTTCGAGCGCCTCGTCAAGCACCATTGGCATATTTTCGAGTAAGTATTGCCAAGACGTTTACAATAAAAATGCTCTGCTGATTACAGCCTACCTTTATTTACAGAATGTCAAGGCTGTTTAACGATACCTTCAATTTTGTCATTCTATGTCAATTTATGGCAAGTACAGCTGTTCTCTGCGTCACCATTTACATTCTGGCCCTAAGCGAGACGTTCAATACGGATTTCATTACTTTAATACTCTATCAGAATGCCATGCTGTTGCAGATTTTTTTGTACACCTGGTATGGAAATGAAGTTACTTTAACGGTAATTAAGTGACGGATATTCTTTCATCCAATCGAGAAAAAAAACTTATTTAATGAAATAATTTTTAGAGTGTTGAATTTGGATGTAAGCTTCTTCGTATTGAATGGAGTGTTTTAAGCTCAAAGGGAATAAAAAGTCTTATGATTATATTCCAACGAACAACGAGACCTATAAAGATACATTGTGGGCACATCATTGCTTTATCGAACGTTGCATTTACAAGTGTTCGTAACGCGTCAACAAATGTAAAACCTTTTTTTTATATACATCTAATAACTAAATTTTCTTGCAGATTGTTAAGACATCGTATTCCGTTTACAATGTGCTATCAGTGTAAATGTATTAAATTTGATGGAATTCGTAAAAGGAGTTGAAATTAAGTAAGGAATAATAATGCTTTTTTAAAAATTAAGGTTTTCAAATAAATACAGTAATTTTAATATTGACAGTTTTATTTACTGTACAGTATACATATATAATCATTCCCTTCCTGAATAATCATCGAGGCATCAAAGTCATTAAAAATCATGTTACACCTTTTTATATGCACTTGATTAACAGTAATAATCCGTTGAATAAGTAATTTACGCTCTTAAACAATTTTCTTATAAAATCTATTTTAAACAATTTGATTTTGTATTATGAAGTAGCAATCGATACTTTACATTGAAACAGGTGCAACAACAGTTTAAAAGGAATTAAAAAAACCTGCAGTCTATTGAATACATGTTAATACGTATATAGATAGAAAAATGGATAAAGATCGAAGAAAAAAGAATTCCATGGTAAGTAATGCTCTTGTATACTTTTCTTTGTGCGCTAAACGTAATCAACAGTCTAGTAGATTACTTATAAATTCATATCCAGTAAAGGGTGACTTTTGCATCTTCGAATAAATACATTTCATCGTCATTATGTTCATCGAGATTCCTAACATTACGTGTAATCCTTATGCATTACTTAAATATCGCATAATTCTAAAATGAATAAACTGTAACCGAAGTCGTAAGTACATAGCACTTTTACCTCGTGCGCGCGCGCGCGCGGCCGTGTGCAAATTGTCGCGCGTGCAATCATCAAATATTGATACGGAATAGCAGTGTAATAACTTATGAACTCTCGGTACATGGGTGTCATGCCGTTAAGAATCCGAAGTACATGTGTATACGTAATCCATAAACGCAACTCGTAAACGCTACAATCGAATGAGTAAGACTATATTATACGTCTCGGTGGGCAGTCGAGCCGAGCCATATTGTAATCACCGCGGGTATCACCATGCTTACATATTAGATACGTGTATGAGGTGTAACAGCAGCCCCAATCACGCAAGCTCTCTCTCTCTCTCTTTATCTTCAGGAGTAAAAGGACGCTCACATGCTGCCGAAGAATTTGCGGCCTTTGGTAGCGCAGAGCGAGACGACGACGACGGTGAGGACGAAGAAGACGAGGCAGATGACGAGCAGGAGGGCGCGACACCAGCGTCTCCGGCGCTTCGCCCGGGCTATCGCTCGGCCGAGTCTCTCGGCTCTCAGGCCGTCCAGCGTGAAGTCCAGCTCCTTGTCGAAGCCCCGGAAGTCCTTGCTGCGCCAGCTGCCCGGGCCGCCGCCGCTCGTCGACGACGAGCACTCGTCGCTGCACTCCAGCTGAAATAGAAGACACCTCGTCATTATCAAGCGCAAGCGAATACAACTACCGCTGTACAGTACAATTCTAGTGCGCGTATAGTGGACCTACCGTTGTGTACTCGTGCTCGACTATGGACGGATAGTCGAAGCGAGCCTCCTTGTCGGCTGGATCGCGCACCGGCCCGCCCGGCTTCTTTGCGCTGGGCTTGTTGGCCAGGGTCCCTCCAGTCTTGCAGCTGCACGAGATGAAGCCGCTCTCGATGCTCCGGAAGAAGGATTTGGCATTCTCGTGCGGCAGCACGAAGATCCCCGGTGCGAACTGGCTCTTCCGGTTTGCCGGCGAATGATGCACCGACGCCGGACGACTGCTTTGGCACAGGAAGCTCTTGTCGCAGCTGCATCTGTTGGCCGAGCGTTTCTTTTATAATTAAAGCGGCTTTCAATTGTTGAGCTTTTATTTGTATGCAAGCGAGCTTCGTATACAGAGCAAGTACAACATAAGCAGAGAGTTTATTTTCCGCGCGACTGTAAAATCCGCGCATACGTAGGTCTCTGTGTAGCGACGATAAAGAGTGCACAACAAAGGAATGTGAAATAAGCGCTTACGGCGTGCACCGCCGCCGCGTTCTCTGGCTTTTATACGGCGCTTATTTGTAATTCAAAGAACAGACAGTGAGCCGCGCTATACTCGCTCGCTCGAGCAAACGTTCCGAGGGAGAGGTTGCACACGTGAGGAAAAATTGGCGTAATATATCTTTCGGGCCACGTGAGCCGCTGTATATATGACCGGGCAAAGAGGAGAGGGGGCGAATGTCCGTGGTTTTGTACGGCTATACCTTCACTTGCATAGCAGGCTGCTGCTGCGCTGGAGCGTTGGCTCGTAAAAATTTCTATCACGCGCGTTATTAATTACATATGCGCGCTAGAGCTGGGTCTCTCTTATACATATATTTTATACTCTCGAACTTTAAGATGGTGTCAAGGTCCCAACTTGTGAGCAGCGCTTTACCGGTTTTCCAGGCGCGAAAGGTTCTTATAATGTTTAGCGGCTAATCCCTGGCGCTGCGCGTGTTCTTGAAATTTAAATGTCGAGCATTAACGCGCGGATTATCGATTAATAATAATTCGCATAATTTTATAAGCGCAAACATTAAATGTACGAGCATTGTCATCGAGTGAAGATGCGAGCGAACGAAGCGCGTTAAATCTCAGAAAAGCCTATACAGCACCCTCTGCTCAAATAAAAGAAAAGAGGAAAACTCCAGGCATTCTACCATCAGCACAATCACGAACGAGTGTCTCCAGTGGGCTCTCTCGTATAGCGCCGAGGGCATACATTAATTAAGCGTCTAGCCAACGTGCGTCCCAAGAGCCCTTCGCTCGAGTACAGAGCGCTCGTACGCTACAGTAATTTTCTCCGTCTCACCTATGCCCATAAAGTCTCGAGTTTATGGGGTTAGCTGCTACAGCGGATTCCCTGGCGGTGCTGGCGCTCGAGGGCTCGTTGTTCCTGTAGATCTCCTCGTAGATCGACGAGGATGCCCGGCGCTGCTGGCCCGAGGCCGCTTGGCTCGCCGTGCTTACCGTCCGGCTGATGTCGCGCAGTATCTCCTCGTCGCTCTTGTCGCAGTCGCCCTCGAGGACCGAGCTGAGCGTGCGCGAGAGCTCGAGCAGGACCTCGCGCGCCGACAGGGCACCGGTGCTGCTGCGCCCGCTCTCGGCCGCCCCGTACTCGCTGCTGCTCGCCTCGCAGCTGCTGCGGTAGCCCGCCGAGCCGTAGGGACCTTCCAACGATACGTGGGTAATGCAAAATTTGAAAATTTCCAACTGCAATAAAAGCAACATTTATACTCACTCGCTTGACGACGGCCGGCGTCACGTCCCACGTCGCTCGACGCCGTGTCCGGGGAGGTCTCGCCGGACGAGTCGTCGCTAGCCGAGTACGGCCAGACCGGCCTCGGTATTATCTCGCCCTCGCGTATCGGCGCGAGCAGGACCTTCGCTCCGGTCGCCCCAGCTGCTGGTGCTGTAGTCGCAGCTCCGGCTGGGCCGTAAGACGCCGCAGACAGGGGGGGCGAGTGGCTCGAGTAGCCGGAGCTCGTCGAGTTCTTGCAGCATCGCCGCGAGCGCCCGGCGCCCGCTGCGCCGTTGACCACCGGCTGGCCCGACGACACCAGCCGCGAGATCTCGCCGTCCAGCGAGTCCGTCTCGATCCTAAATTTCATCAATTTATAATGTTTGTTAATGTAATATGTATATAGGCATTTTTATTTTCTTTCATCATCGCGCCTTTCTATACAGGATCGAGGGGAATTCGGTAATTATCGGCTGCCTCGGCAATTGTTTCCTTGAAAAATCTATCAGTCGCGCTGAAATAATGCAATCTTGTATTTAATTGCGTTGGATGTATACTTTCGACGGCGGGCACGACGGCGACATTTAAGACGGCTACTTAAAGACAGCTCTGACAGGTCCCGTGACAACCTTCGCTGAGTAATTTAAATTTCAAGAAAAAAAAAAAGAGCTGACGGTGACGGGAGAAAAAGAGGAGCATCGCGTTGACCTATTGAGTTCGAATTATCTTTTGCAATATAATTTTATTTTTTTCTTTTCATTTGATTCTTAATTAAAAACATAGAAACACTGTGGCGACTATAGAATTAAGACGACGCGAGAAGAGTGTAGGACAGGTAATTATCGAGACGCACACACCTCTGGTATTATAATCTCGGCTTACTTGGCGCCAGGCTTAACGTTATAACGCGATTATGGCAAAATTAAAGCTGCGTTGTTTAACTTTGAGAAATCCAATTTTCTTGAGCGCATAATTACGACTCGAAATACGAAATAAAAGAGACTCTCCCTTTGTTTAACACCATACAGTATATACCGATCCTCGAGATCCGCATTGCTGCAAAAGAACTGCAACGAGCGCACAACTCATAAAGTGCAGCTTTCCATCCTTAAACCCACACCTTGAAGTCAAAGTAAACAGACGAAAGAAAAAGCAAGAAGTACGAAATCGCGGCAATCCCTTATAAATTTCAATCCCTCACCGTACATATAATAATCAATTTCTTCGCGAGTCAGGCGCGCGTTCGCGCAAACAATAAGAGAACGTTTAAAGCGCCGAAACGTAATCCGGCTTACCCTTCAACCGAAAATCCCTTCACCGATCCCTATCTAACCCCCACTGTCTCGAGACAGACGCGAGAAAGAGAGACCGAGAGAGAGAGAGAGATAGAGGCTGTCATGAAGCGCGCACATAATAGCATCGGTAATTGGACGTGTGAGCGTGTATACGTGTATACGAATGTGTCCTTCCCAGGGATCAGTTGGCAAAAAGAAGTAGTCGCGGGGCCCGATTTACATGGCGCCGAGATCGTTAAGCTTTGCCCCGCGTATACATATAATCCAGGCTTAACGACGTCGACGCGCTACGTCCGCTTTGCGAAAGAACAAATAAAGCAGCGAGGGGTGGCTGCAAATATACAATTCGCATACTTACGACTCAAGGTGCTTTAGCAAGGTCGTCGCTGTAGAACTGAGGGGGGGGATAAGGTGTGTATGATGTGTATATACTGACCACTCGGGTGGCTCGTGCTGTTGTCTCATACCGCCGACGGGGCAGAGCTTGTTGGCGTGCTGGGCGAGGCCCTGGCCGCCGGGGCGCTTCGCCGGCTCCAGCTTCAGGCCGGGGCAGCTCATTTGGCAGGAGCGAGACGAGCCGACGATTGCCGGCTCCGTTGGCAGACCGGCGCTTCTTTACGCGGCATAATCAGGCCCGAAGGCCCTTTGGCCGAGCCGTGGAGCTCGGTGAGCCGGAGCTGCTTGACCATTGGCCGTGCATCGCGTCGCTGCTCACCTGCGAACAAAAAATAATCATGCGGCTCTGAGCTACATACGCTTCTATCTGAGTTTATACGTATATGTGTGACTGTATGTTCTAGGGGGGGGGGGATCTTTGTCGAGAAGACAGGCGGAGGGAAAGTCGTCGTCGCGGAGAAAGCGCGCGAGGAGGAAGAAAACGGGGATGCGCCGGGATATATCTGCCGAGCGATCAGATTTATCAGATCCTATCGGCCTATGGCCATATGTGTGCCATTGTGGAGAGGAGCTCTGCCTCGCTTCGTAGGCGAGTTTTTTGCTTTCGGCACAGTACTAGAGAAATATGCTCTTTTGCTCTTTGAGGCGCACTGATCGTGGGCAACGTATACACGCGAGAGCGGTATGGTTGCGCAATCGAGGGTCTTTTTTTGTTTGTTCTTTGTTTTTTCGCGGAAGCAAGTGCTCGGCGGTTTACGAATCGATGAACGATGAGAGGAGCATTGCAATGGCGGAGATTATTGGGTTATCGGGAGGATTTATGATAGACCGGCAGTGTGTTTGCGCTTACGAGTGTTCTCGTATACGATTTTCATATATTTTTCAGCTGAATTATACAGTCGTGAGTTGTCGGTTTATTTTCGGCGCGAATTCTTTAGATGTGCGGCCTACAATAACGAGGAAGCGTTGTATTCGATGACTTTTTTTACGCGTCTGCCGTGCCAGCAGGCAAAAACTGGTGTATTCAGTGTTGTCTCGAGACTAAACTTGTATCACATAATTTTTTTTTTTGCTCTACGCCTCTTCTCGCGCGCTTTGTGCACGCGTAATTGATGATGCAAAGATCGACGTGGAAGAGAAAAAAAAGTGCGCCTCGCTAAGAAAAAATTACAGAGCAGCCAAAAAGCAACGCTTCCGCTTTCCATTCACGCGCGCCACTCAGCAGCCACGCATGATACGCTCGAATTAAAAAAAAAATGAAAACGATTCACCGAAATAGCAGCCGAGGGCTCCATTCATCCTAATTTTCATAATCACAAGCGCTACATGATAAATAGTCTCGCGAACGGGGAGCTCCAAGAAAAGGCACATAACGAGGTCCCCCCCCCTTCTCATTGTCCGCCTTATCTCGGTCAGCATCCTACTTGACGCTCGCTCGGTCCAAATACAATCTACATCGAAATTTGCATTTTTCATTCTCCTCTGAAAAAAAGAAGGCACCGGAGTAATCGAATAGCCGTGCGCGGTGAAAAGTCACACGAGGGAAAATATTTCGGTTGGGCAATTGGAAGCAAAAGAGAAGAAAAAAAAAAGACGCTCGGCTTGACATTCGAAAGTCTAATGGTGGAAATTTATGCGGGTTACCAAGTTGCGACGTCTAATCCACTATATTCGTCGAGGTGTAAAAACGTCCTTGACGAGGAGAGGCTCTTGGCAACGAATGAAAATGCCTTCTCGTTTCGCAATAGCCCGAGCCTAACCGATTATCATAAACCGTCATTTTCCCGCTCTCTATATATCTTTAGAGCGACGAGGCGCGTGCGCTCCGTTTTTCCCCTCTTTCTTTATATTCATCTTGTCATTTGTTTCTCTTTTTCTCCTCTGTCTCTCGCTTTTCAACGGTCAACCGGCTTTTTACTCCGACCGCACGCCCGTACATAATCCAGCGAGCTGAAAGAACCGCTCTCTTTCATCGGTGTATATACGAGAGCGCATTGCGCCGTACACATGCGAGCGCGTGAAATTTAACGTCGCGCGACTTGCGGGCGAACACGTATATTCACTTTATTCCCTCGTCTTTTTCCTCCTTTTCAATCCGAGAAAACAGCGACGCGTATATGCCTCGCAACATCCTTGTAAATCATCCTCCGACGCGCCACTCGCGTTCATTCATCAAAAGCCGCGCGCGTACACGCGTAGGCAAGAAAAGCGCACTGAACAAAAGAGCTTGTACACATACGCGACTTTTACTTATTTTCCAGTCGCGGCATTACGTCCAATTATATTTGGCTTGACCTTAACGTCGAGTTTTAAAGAAAGCAACCGTTTTTTCTACGTCTCCAAAATCGAATAATATAGGGAACGCGCATTATGCGCACTCGGGACGCACATCATCCGAGCGAGCAAAAAAAGCTCCCACGCGAGAGAAGGAGGCAAACGAGGACTCGGCGACGGACCACACAGGGCCAAATTGAAATCGAGATAACGAACAAGAGGAAGAGAACGGTGGGGGAGAGGGAGGGAAGGCCGAAACAACGAGCATGCGAGCTAATTTAAGCCCCCGTCGAGCAGAAGCCGCGCGATAAAACGAGCAGAACAATATAAGGATCGGCCGAGAAGCGTACACAAAAAAAAAGGAAGGGGGTGGGGAGGACAGGAGTACGCGAAAAAAAAGAAAATTAGCACCGAGCGCTTGTATACAAGTGGGCGAGACATTTGCACAGAAGAAAAGAAAACAAAGAGACACGAGAACGGGAGGGAGGAGATAAAAGGGCAAGGTCTCGCGCCCACGAGAGGGAATTCAGTTTGGGGAGGAGGGAAGGCATTTACAAGCGCGTAAACAGGCGTGCGCGGTCACAAAAGCAGGGTATACGTGTATATACCGATCGGGTTCATTAAAAATCCTAAAAAACGAAAGAGCACACAGACCTCTGGGTGTGTGGGTGAGAGGTTGGAGGGGAAAAACAAGTAGCACGAAGAGAAGGGAGAGAGCAGTTGGGAAAGAGGGGAGGCGTCGTGACGCTGGGAATCCGAGCGCCGGTATATATAGACCTCTACCCCGTGCACACGAGAGTATACTATTCGCGAAAGCCCTGTCTCTGAATAAGACAAGGCCGTAACTGCTGCTGTTATCGCAAGACTACTTATAGTATCAAAGTCTCTCCGTGAAGGTGGGGGTTGTGCTTTTTATATTTGGCATCCGACATTCTTTCTTTCGTAGGCGACCGAAATGGAATGCTCTTTGCATGAGGCACATCGCGATACAGGAGCACTCCGATCCAGAGATTACGCTCTGGGGATTACGACCTGAACGGACTGGGTGGGGGAGAGAAAAGGAAAAGGTTGTTGCGAGAGAGAGACTTGGAGGTTGCAGACGCCAAACAAATCCCGTATGCATGCATCTGCGAGAAGCCGGCAGATGACGAGAGCTACCGAATTCCCATTATTGTCTCTCGCGAGACGACTGCGTTGTAGTCTAATTACCCACGGAGCTCATCAGAGCGTTATATCCACGTAATCCCCATGGGCATACGCGCAAGCCCGAAACTGTCGATTACGCGCGAATCTGAGCCGCAACGGCCTTGCGAGCCCTGAAGGACTTGTTAACTCTCTGGCATAGCAGCGGCGATTGCGCAACGGAGATTATAACTTGGCGCGAGAAATGCCGCGATCTTTCTTTCTGCTACGTGTGTCATTAACTCGAGCTACGTGCTACGGCTGGCCGATGATAAAACGATCATCTTGCCAATTTACCATTCGTTGGTGGGGCCTCTATTTTTCCTCCTCTCCTGTACTCTTTGCTTAAATCCTGCTGGAGCGGGCTCGGTGTAAGAGCGGATTATCCGGCATGCTCGTTTCCTCGTTTTGCAACAAGTCGAGCCGCCGAGGCAAAGAGTACACATAGAAGCGCGCGAGCTCTTGCGAAACTCGATCCGCGCTCCTCGTCGTCTGGCGCTGTACGTAAAGCCTTCCCGCTGTTATTTCTTTTTTTCTCTCTCTCTCTCTCTCGCGCATATGCAATGGATTTTTTAATATCGAGAGCAACAGGGGAGGGAGAGGAGACGACGAGGCCGATTCGTGATAGAACCGCCAACGAGCAATATTGTATACGATTGTAAAGTCTCGAGTTCTCTTGTGTGTATGTATAGGTATGCAGCCTTCGCAGCTTTTGTAGAAGGTAAAGCCGTGAGGGGAGGCATCGTCAAAAGTGTCTTATACGGCCGGTTGAGAGATCCTCATTATATTCTGCCATCGGCCCAGACACCAGGAGGGGCAAGTGTAAAGGGGTAGAGGAGAACTACACGTATACATGCGGATTTTTATGCGAGCCGAGAGAGCGAGATAGAGAGAGAGAGACACGTCGTGCAAGGGCGCTCGCGCATACGTACTTACGATTGTAATTGCGCCCGAGCATCAATTGGCACTCGGAGCAGTGCGCCGTCGCGTTTCTTTTTTTCTTCTTTTTACGTATACATATCCGTCGACGTATTATGAAGCCCTCATTAGCGCGAGAAATCATTTTTATAACGTTCTCGCTGCTTTTTCTCTTATTGCCCCCTCTTTTTTTTAATGAAGAATCGAGGAAGGACGGAATTGGATCATTACTATGCTTATAATGTTTCAATTTTGTAGAGAGACATTGGAGGGTTCGCTGGATTGACGGACGTGTTGGGAGGACGGGGAGTAAGGACAAAGCCGAGAGCGACCTTTTCGGGGAGGCTGAGGAAGTGTGTCTGTGTTTTTATGGCACTTGCTGTGCGATTGGGCGTGTACTGGGAAATCATTAGGTATGGCTAATGGGAGGGAGGTTTGGTAGGGGCCTTATTAATTTGTACGTATTTAAATTTGCGGAAAGACGCGGATCGGATTGTTAATGAGGAGGAGAGCGAGTTTTTGCTCGCTGACTGACGAGAGGCTTGTATACGCTGGCTCGTTATTTAAATGTCACTCGTTAATTATCGATATTCAACGGGGCGGCGTAAGAAACAAATGATTCTTACAGTCGACTTTGAGAGTTGAGGTTTTAATTAAGCCTCCCCCCGGATAGCGCCATTTTAAAACGCGTATAATTTTAAGGGGAGATCGTTATCGGCCGTTGCTCGTATCGAGAAATGCGAAAATAAACGATTGTTCAGACGCTGGGGTAGGGGTAATAGCGACGGAGAAAAACGCTTGGATTAATTAGAAAGAGAGAGGGAGAGCAGAGTCAACGATTATGTTCGGATTGCTGGGAAGGTTGCGCGATTATGCAAGCCCGTATAGAGCAGCGGCGATTCTTAAATAATAATTTATCGCATTTTCGACGTAGCGACACGCTTGTTTGCTATTTGGGTCAGTTTCTAGTGCAACACAGCGAAGCGCGGCGAAAAAGGCAAGGAGCGCAACCAGTTTGACACAGGAAGATCCAGTGCAGATAGTAGACGGAAAATATATATTTAAGGCCGCCGGCTCTGCCGAGAGTTGGCAAATTTCTTACCTTTTTTTTTATTCTTCTTTTTTTTTTGAATTTTCTCGGAAATAGCGCATACCAAGGTAGATTTTGCGAATTCTCTCGCGGGCTCTAACGATATGCGTTTCGCTTTTTTAATAAACGAGACTTTTAACATAATTTTTAATTGTACAATGTACTCGCACAGCCGTGTCCGTTTATGTAAGGTTGTTTAATTAAAATAAATAAAAAGCGACGTGAAAACGAAAATTGCAAGGCCACACATATAACGCGTATAGTTAAATATGAAAAAATTAATTCGAAAAATGCTGTGTTTCAAGCTCTCGAAAGTCGTCACATTATGCGCCACTGAAAATTGCCTGGAATGCTCTCGGAGACGACGAGAAACGAGAGGCGCGCGCGCGCGCTCGCTCATTTGTATTAACCGCGCGTCTGACACCAGCCGCAACGTTACTACTTATACAGAGCCGTATCGCTCGTTTTCAAATATGCGCGCAGCGCTCGGCTGCAATAATTTCCCCTTGGGCGCGTACAAAAGCCAAAAGTCATATATCTCGTGTAAAAACGCGTTTGTCACTTTGACCGTGTCCCGCCTCATTTTTCGCTTTTACTTCGGGCCAGAAAGTCGAAAGGAATTAGCGCTCGTTAGGATATTCGAAATCCCGCGATGATCAATCTTTCTCTCCTAGACCACCAAAGCTATAACGACGAATTTATTAGCGAGAAAAATTTCAAGGCCCCCTGGTAGCCGGGCCCCCCATTAAAATAACGCAATGTTGTTTTTTCTCGCTTCTCCCCTCCCCCCGCTCGATCGAATAAATCGCGCACTCGGCCGAGCGTGAAAGAGCAGCTCTCGTCTTTCGCGAATCGCCTATCCATCCAGCTGTCGCAATCCTCATTATTGAGCTACCGTTGGCCATTATTTTTCTTCCGATATATAATGAATATCGAATAGCCCCGACGATAATCCTCGGAGAGGATGTTAGCTTCTACAATAACGCGGGGGTGGCTACACACGCGTGCGTCGTTGATTTAATAAATTCTCGGACGCTCGTTGGCTCATTAACATACATTTTTTTTTCAGCTAAATTAAAAAAGAGAGGGAGAGAAGCGGGGACGAGACAGGCGCGCGTTACCTCACCGCATCTGCCGGGATAAGATCGATCGAAGCTGCTGTATACGCGTGCGTATGCGAAGAACGCCGGCTCGGCTGTGTATATGGAAAAAGAAGGTAGCCGGGGGGAGAAAGGGGGACTAGGCGCCGAAATATGTGGGCCTAGGTCGCCAAGCGGCCTTAATCGGCCGCGGCCTTGGCGGGGGGAGGGCGGGAGGGAGGGAGCTGGTTATATTCCTCGGATGAAATGCGTCGACCGTTAACTCGGGCTACGCGCCCGAGTATTTATATACGCGGTGTATACGTGTATCTGTGCATCGGTCGCGCCGCATTTTACTCTCGGCGTCGCTTACGTCACGCGCCGCCGAAGAGCCGCGATCGGTAATAAAAGCCCGCAGGTTGCGTTATATTTTGCTCGTTTGTCGAGGCTTATTTTTTTTTGTCCTTCTCTTTTCACCCGAGTGGCGCTCCCGTTTATTCTCTTTCTCTTTTACCTCTACCCCTCGTCCTCTTTGCTTGCATTTCTTTCTTCTCGGCTATTGTTGTTTATCTCGAGATCGGCGTTGCCGATGAAAGCGCAGGCTCTTTGCCCCGAGGCGTTATCGTTACTCCCTCCCCCCCTTTTGGTTCGCGGTTTGACAAAGAGACTTAACGTAACAGAATACAAGATGTTTTTATAGCTCGAGGCAAACGGGGAAGAGACTACGCGTATACAAACGCGTCGAGCTTAATATTTCTGCTTTTGCTTCGAAAGTAGCTTACCGATTTTCTTGCGTTTTGCCTTTCGTTTTGCTCGAAAGTGTAATGCTCTCGCTTATTTTGGCGAGTTTGCACTCGCATTTCTCCTTCGGCAATACGACGCTATCGGTATAAAAGCCGAAAATATTCACCGAGGAATTCGTCGACGCCGCGATCGTTCGCTCCGACACTCGTGTATTCGAATTTTCCGTGACTTTTAGTAGAGGCGACTCTTACGCAACGCTCGCCGGTGTATAAATTATTCCAAATAACGTAATGATCCTACTTTCTATTAATATCACCCTACTCCTCGAGACTCTAAGCTCCGTATATAAACGCAAGCGACAAATCCCTCTCGCGTCTACACATTTTTATTACATACCATATCCGTAAACACGAGCGTACGTGCATTTCTCGCGTCCCTTAGCCAAGCTTTTGTCTCGGCGACATGCCGATTGCGGCTTTTTATGCAAATGTCGCGCATTTCGTCATTTCGTCAACGCTACACAGCAGCTGCGAAATCGAAAACGAAAAGTAGAAAACAAAAAAGAAAAAGAACAACGAGTAACACACACACGTACAAGAAACACAGCTGCACGTGCAGAGAGACGGCGGAGGTGTATAATGTTGCAAGGATCGTTGAATTTCTATGCAATCCTAGTCTCGCAGCTTGCGGCGTTGTGTGTCGCGCGTTTGACACCTCGGCGAATCGGAGGGCCCGAGGAGCTGTCCTCGTCTGCGCGCGAGAGGGAAGGAGAAAGTAACGCGAGCTGCGCTAGAGAGAGAGACGCGCCGTTTCAAAAGCTATTACAATTTTAATGGCTCACCTCCTTACAGCCCCGCGAGCCATGAAAATATAGTTGCACATATGCTCGGCGCAGTATACACCGATGACTTTGTCTTCGGGCCGCGTGTGTATATCGCATAAGAGTCGCGCCTATATACACGTACACGCAGATGCATAGAGCCGCGATGTACGCTGGAGGTATAGACGCGTAAGCGCCTCTGCTTTCTCTTCCGGCTGCTTATGTTCCTCTCTCAATCTCTCTCTCTCCCTGCGCACATTCGTCAGGCTGTCCGTCGCCGGCAATATTTCCAAAGATTCGCGACGTTTTACGTCTTCCGGCTATGCGTAATTTCCCTGCTCGTCAGATACCTCGTCAGCTGTGTCTGCATGCGCAAGTGAACGCTCGCCCGAGTGATTCCGACTTTATCGTCGGCTTTGTGTCGTTGTAAACGTACGCGTATATAGTGGAGAACACGTGGCCGGGGCGTTTTATTGAAATCTCCGCGAGACTCGCGCGAAAGCTCATGCACGCACGTGCGCACGTCTCGTTTGATTCCCCTGAAACAGTAGTTAAAACCGTAGCCCAAGCTTGTATAGAGTTGTATCAAAAATTCCTATCAAACCTTATCCCTCGGGTTGATCGCTAATCCGGCGCTCACACATCATTCCCCAGCTAGCACTGTAGCCCACACGTGCCTTCCGCAAAGCTCGCGCGTACCTATAACATCTCTCCGCCGCCTTAACGATCCAATTACAAAGCCCGCATTATTATCTCACGCGCATAAATCGAATGATACAACGCGCACGACTGTACACGCGCGTTAACACGTACAGACCACAGATAGATCCGATAGAATTCGGGTATATATGCTTGTGTAACAGTACGCGGCTTGGCGTTTCTGTAAAGACACAAACAAAAAAAGAAGAAAAAACGAAGCAACAAGACGGTAAACGTGAAATTCCTTAATCAGCTTGCCGATTGCTTGCCCATCTCTCTCTTTCTCCTCGAAAGGCCCATCCTCCCGCGATGCGGCCAACCTACATACCAGCTGCCTCTCTCCCTCTTTCTCGTCTCGAGAAGCCTATAGAGACACATCGCTATTGCGTCAGCCCCGACATTTTTCGCGGCCTTCTGCGGCTTCTCTTTCTCGCTTCGCTCTTTTGTCGCTTGGACCCCGCTGATTAAAGCGCGAGGCCGATCCCTTACCCCCCTACTCACGGCATCTCCCAGCCGTTACATACTTACATCCCCTCGATTACAGTATCGGCCGTCACGGCTAACGCCTTGCAAATTGACGTACGCCTTCCTCCTCGGTCTCTCAAACTTTCGTAATGGACAATTTCGAGGCCCCCATACGCGCACAGTCTCACTGTTGGCCAGCTAATTGCTATCCGTAATTGCAGCCCGCGACGGCAGGCCCCTCCTCATTGTCACGCGCGCCAATACCGATTCCTTCTCGCTGTCTTTTTCTCTGTCGTTGATCGATATTCCGCACAAAGGGATCGGTATCTCCTGGCCGCCCTTCTTTTTTTTTCTTCTCTTTATGCCGGGTTAAAAGCTTCTTTGGAAATGCCGAGGCTTTGCAAAAGAAACAACAGCGATAGCTAAGTGATCGTACAATGTGCAGGGTCGACTTCGACGGCGCCACCCAAAAAACAAGAATCGACACGTCGTTTTTCTGTTTGGACTTGAAGGAGAGGAAAGAGAAAAAAACAGCAGCGACTGCTTGCCGATCCTTAGAAATCCAAGCGAGAGAGAGAGAGAGCCTGATCGACACACTTCCGCGCATGCACGTCAAGCTTAATTGCAGTACGCGGACTTTTAGATCTTTCTTTTTCTCTTTCTTTCTTCTCGCGCGAAACTCCTATACTGCTATTCGACGGGCGTGATGTGCGAGCGATTTGACCTTGAGCATCGAGCAGTCGATATATATTTTCGAGTTTTAATGGTAATACATATGTATATCCGAGATCGTTTAAAGAAACTTTATAAGAAAGACTGTTTATTCAACGTATCTTTTGCCTTCTCCCCCCCCCGCCCCCAACACCGCCAGACCACTCCGTCTCTTTCTCTCACCTGTGTCTGTGCCGGATATTAATAACCATCGAAATTGACGTGTTTTCTCGTGAGAATAAAAATAAAATCAGCTCGATGTATGTTTCATTGACAGGGCCGTTCGCTATATTTGCTGAAAAAAAAAACGGTGTATTGAGGAAGACAAGAAACGAACGTACACTTTCGTGCAGCTAATTGTGTTTTTCTCATATTATTATATATATAAATAAAGCACTTATTCAAGTGAATTGTCGGAGAAACAAGACACGAGCCCAGCCTAATCTGCTATAAAGCGAGCAAGGTTTAATATCACACTTGGGGATCGTTGCGTATAAAGAAGACTGGAAGTATGCTAATGTTTGGAAGGGGGACGATGCATGCATATAATCGACGGGTACGAGTGTGCTACTAATGACGCTTATTGTTTCAAACATTGGAGATAAGCACGTGCCAGCCTTGGCCGGCCGCGAGTTCAGGGAACAAGTCAATCGAGCTGGCGGACTGTGGACGTAACAAGCGATTTCACGGAAAAATCGGGCCGTGTGTGTCGTTAAGGATCGGGAATGTGGATAATTCGGGAGCCGGTATGTATACCAGCCGCTGCTGGTATGGATTGAATGTCGTCGCCGAGATTCAAATACCGGCGGACACATGGGTTTATTTTCGAATAGAGCGCGCCTTCTTTTTGATCGATATTACGATTTGCATGTTAATGGGACATTTGTCAAAAGCTCAAACTTACGGCGCTCGATAAATCAATGGAATTGCAAATAAGCACAGGACTATGTATATCAATCGCGGTATACCGATGAAATTTTTTATTTTATCATTAATCGATGATGTTTGCTTAGCCGTACTTGAAATATGAGAATATATCTATAAAGGCAAAAAAAGAGGGACGAGCCCAAAATAATATTAATAGGAGTCAACGCACTTGATGGAAAGTTGTTCTTTATTTTTATTTTTAACTCTTCCATCTCGTGTGCCGAAAAACTTTCTTTCGTACAGCGAGAGAGTGCGAGAGATGACAAAAGCTTAAGAACAGCCCGGTCTGACATTAATATTTCGCAAATTATATCGAACAATCGAAAGTGAAAAGATCATCATAAAAGGAAGGCGACAGGCAAACAGCACTTACATCTCTCTTTCCGTCTGTAAAAAAAAAATGAAACGGTGTCGCGAGCGAGAGTGAAACTAGAGATCGCTCCGGCCCGAGAAATTAAAACACACGGAATAAAACAATTTATCGCTCGATTGAATTTAATGCGGCCGAGAGTGAAATAAGCCCAGCCAAGCGCGTCTCCCCCCGGCTGAATTAATTCACCTAGTCACGGAAAAATCGTGGAAAATGAGCCTTGCCTCGCTTCTCCCCAACTCGTACACGGATTTTTATATAACACGCGGTCGTCAATCCTCAAAGCGCGCCTCTTCGCACGAGCGCGGCAAAGGTGATTGGCCGCTTTATATGCGTATAGTCCCCGGATCAAGAGCTGCTCTGTATACACAAACACACACTCGCAAACACAAGTGTCATTTTGACTACCGTGACTCTATAAAAGATAGGGTAGAGAATGGCTGATGGCAAAGGGGGGCAGAAAGGGGGGTCAGGGGGGGCTGCAGCGTAATTTACGCTAATGGCAGAGTTTCTCGCTGGAGTTGCGAAAATAAAAAAAAAAGGAAAGAAAGAAGAACGAAGCCGAGCGAGCGACGACCTTGGTACGCGGAGGAGGACGCGAGGATGGACCGCTCTCGAATTGGGCAATCAAGGTATCCTTGGATGGGCGCCAGCCTGCCAGCCGCTACTGACTCTGCGCGCACGCTTGGCCACGACCTGCTCGCCCTCACCCCTTCCCCCCCCCTCCTCTTTGATCTCGAATTGCTCGAGATCCGAGAAAGCCAATAAAAGGGAGTTTTATGGATGAAACATTGGGTATTTTTATGTATAGAGTGTGCCTTGAACATTTTCGCGTGGATGTAGCTGTAAAAGGTCAAAATACTCGCGAGGTTTGGGATTTTAAGATATCGAGGTGTTAAGGTCGAGATGATATTTTTTTTTACTACTTCGTTATTTGTGTACTGGCGTACGATTGAGTCGAGCGATTATTATTGTTAATGGCACAGCCTGAGGATTATTGATTCAGAATTTCTGTTGTGAAAAAAAATATCGAATTTTAGTATTTTAGCCTGGTAGAAAGGCTAGAAATAAATTTTGGAACGTTAATATGTGTAGACCGAGCAAGCGAAAGAGGGCCGTTTAAACGGGAACTTAAAAAGAGCAAACGTCACTTATTCGAGCAAATAATAGCACACGGAAATTCCAATATTTGATATCGCCGAGTGACAGAGAGTCCACTCCTTTACACCACAGCCCCAATACACGCATACATACGTTTTCTATTTGATCTTTTCTTATACCGATAACCCACTTCGCGATATAGCGTCCTCGTTATCCGCGCGGCACACGGTAAAACTATTACCCACCCAATAGCTCCACCTACCCCCAAAAACAAAAGAAACGAAGGCGGGGACAAAAAAATTGCAAAAACAAGAAGCGCAAGACACGTTCGCGCACGCATTACGTAAGCTCGATTCGGTCCGAATCGGCGAGAGCTGATCGGCATATCGATTCCAGGTATGACCGATCGCCGGAGAATCAGCCTCGTCATGCGCGAAAGCCTCGACGCATTCCACGAAAGCCCCGGCAGGAAAAAGTGCACGGGATCCGAGGAACAAAGGGGCCTCTCTCGGATACGCGCATACACTCAGCTATACTCACATACACACATATTGTGTATATATCTATATACATAAAAAGAGAGAGAGAGAGAAAGCCCAGAGGGATCTTGGTGAGATTTCGGTCTCGGCGTATATCGATGCACCGCACGATCCTGCCGCTCGTGATTGCGATTTTTTGCCTTTATTCCTCATTTTTCGCCAGAGCGGTGGTGAGCAGGAGAGAGGGGAGTGGGTGCTCGAGAGGAGCAGAGAGTCTGAGGATGAATAATGGATGCTGCAGCACACGGGGCGGACTTTTAGCCGTGCTCGGAGTTGTTTAATTGGCCCCGCGGGGACACATTGTTCTTTTTTGATGGTATAGCCTGAGGTCAACGATTCATCAAGTCTATTAAAGAAAGGATGGGGAGGGGGGGGATATAAGATCAGGGGGAGGTTCGTCAATGAGATATACGGCGTGGTTCGGGCCGGATTCTCTTACATAAACATACGCGTTTTATTAGATGTTCACGCGTCCGCGCGCGTTGGGAAAGAATGTGTAGCCGGGGGTAATTGTCTTTCGCGATGTATACCCGTGCGCGCTGTGCGAAGTGCGCGTTATGTGCGAGTGAAAGACGAGCGACGCGGCTTGCGAAAGTCTCCCGCACGGGGGGGGGAACTATGAGAGCGCGGCGTCTGTATATGCGGCAATTGATAAATGGAATATATAGGAGGGAACATGGGAGACGCGCGTACATGCACGCGCACACCCACGGCAAGAGCGACAACTCGATGATTTACGCTGCTGCGCTGGGAGAGAGAGAGAGAAATTTCCAAGCACACTCGAAGCCATGGAAAGTTGCGGTGTATGTATATATACACAAGTCTCATTTTACGGGCCGTCGTGTGGAATTAGCGGTGTTGTTATTATCGATTGTCTCGTGTGTGTCGTCATTCGCGAGGAAAACCTTATTTTTCCCCTCCGATAAAATAATGAACTACGAGAGTATTTCAGATAATACCGATAGACTCGCCGTAATAGTCGTAAGTCGCTTGTAATATGTACATTCTGCATCGGAACTCGCGGTGAGAAAGTCGAGATGACCGTGAGAAAAGAGCCAAGCTCGTTGGACGTCTATACGAGATGACGCGCAATTATTAATGCCCATTAAAATATCTCGATGCTCGACGAAGCTTCAAGTTTAACAGCGCCAACCGATTTGCAGCGCTACGACTAATCGATCGCTCAGGTATATACACGCCGAAGAAGCTGTCATTCAAAAAATCGTGGAAATTTTCAAACCCATCGACACGCGTGTTTATACGACGTGTATCGGCTGAATTTTGCGTGTGCACGCAACAATCTCGGAAAGACCCTGACATTAAAGTCCACGAGGGGAGAGTTATGTAAGAAGAAACTCATACCGATCGCCGTCTCCTGGCCTGTAAGCAATAATACGGCTCTTCGGCTTGTTATTGCCGTGCCAAACTTTCGCGTGGCAGCGCAGAGAAGCAGTCGCGCGGGCGGGTTTAATTTAACGAGCGTTGCCTCACGAGGAGAGCGTACGAATAACGCCGGGTTGTGGAGGCCTGGAATTTTCGATCGGTAGCTGTGGAGGGGTACAGGCTCATCCTATTCGACTGAATTCCTTGGGCGCTCCTTAACCCCGTCGTAAATCCCGAGCGCAACGAGTGGCTTTGCCAACCTGCTGAGATTTTTCGATTACGAGGCTAAAGCGGTTTTACGGAATCGGTAAAGATCGGTACTGTATCTTTGACATTTTATTTCGTTGCTCTAAATATTGAATATACACTAAAAATAATTGGAAGGATAAAGTCTTTAATTGTTACTAATTAAAAAAAAAAGTTTATATTCGTGTCAGATGTATAGATATTTTTAATCTCTCGTTATGCAAGTAAGGCGATTGTCATCAAACAGTCAAAGACGCGAAAACCCGCATATCCAGAGACACTCGTTGAGAGAGAAAAAACACCTCCTTAATCCCCTCTTCAGCGCGCGGCTGCAATCCTGTTTTATTACGAAGATTGGCTCTCGTTGCGTCAATTGTAACATTGACCGTATAGGCGAGTGCGTTTACGCTGCTCCCGTAGATCGAGTTGAAAAAAAAACAGCCGAAGCATAACATCGGGGGGCCATATGACGCGCGACTGTTACGTGTCTTATCACTTTCGCGTGCTTCTCCTCGAAAAAAAAGCCAAGAATCGATCGCTCACCGAAAACTCGCCAGACCAGCGGTGACGGGGGGCAAAGGAGGAGACGTTGGCGAATATTTTTGCTCGGCGAATATAACTTTCACTCTTTCTCGTTCCACGCCTTTCTCGAAGCCGACGACGGCTGTATACGCGTACCAGCGAGAGAGAGAGAGAGAGAGAGAGAGAGAGAGAGAGAGAGAGACTCGTCAGGGTCGCGAGCGTTTGCGAAAACCCGCTACTTGCGGTGCCGGCGCAAGAGCAAGGAACCTTATGCCACCCCGGCTAATTGCGGCCTGTCGACTTTTCTCTCACTCGCTCGCTCGCGCTTAATCTCTAGCCGCGCGAAGGTCCCGGAGATCGAGCGAATCTCCCGGAGTAGCTTTGACATATCGCGCGCTTGTTACTCACGTCCATTGTGCGCGTAATGACCAGCGATATGTCTGTTATTAACTGATCTGAGAATCCTTGGATATTGAAATGCTCGATCTCTTCGCTATATAAGGCGCCCTCGTCGCGCGTTATTATTGTTATTACTATACTATCGCTTCGTTGTCGTTGTTATATTATTATTTTGCCAAGGAGCGAGAACCAATGACTTTTAAAGCGCTTGGCACTTGTTTTTATCCTCGTTTTTTTTTATTACTTTACGAGAAACAGAGAAACAGAGGCAGAGTAAGAGAGAAGCTAATTTTAGTTGGCGATTTGCTCGTTTCCGACGTGCTGCATTGAATTCGCGCCGAGTTTACTCGATGCAAATTAAATTTTTCCAATTATTCCGAGATACCCGGCTTTATTTGCGCGAAGAAAAAAAATTCCTGCCTTTTTCTTTTGCATTGTCTCGCGCGATTCGTTCTTTCTTTTTTGTGGTACACTGCGGTGTTTTAATTAAGGTGCGGGACGTAATCAAGGTTTAAAATTATGATTCGATTTCAATTAATTCTTGTTAAGTTTAATTTTTATTTTTCATTTAATAAAGAGGTAGGTGTGCAAGGTCAAAGTGGCGCTTGCCCATTACTCGCTGTATACGGAACAACGGACTTTTAACTCTTGATTTATTGACAAATTTCCGAGTCGAAACAACTATATTCGTAGCGCAATAAATTCATTTAAATTTCGTCGTATTTTTATTGTTCTAATTAAAATGTTTTTTTAAATAATTTCTACAAATAAATAAATTATCAAAGCTGCAGATTCATGCAACAATCGTTGTGTTTTAATACTCACTGTATCCACTCCGAGAATTTCCAAATAGTGTTTGTTCGATACTCAAGGCCCCAGTAGTACGTGAAATAATGTAGCTATAAGAAACAAAAAACACAATTAATAAATTAACGATCATCGTATTTTTCTTAAACGCTTTGAAAAATTATTAATATTTACACATATCAATTCATTATAATCCACGTACAATTCCCAGTAAGCCGTTCGATTATTCTCACTTTTTAAAACAAATAAGCAAAACATTTATTCCTCAAATAATACAATCCGGCAAAATTCCCAAGAACCACCGAATATTTATTATACGTCGCGCGTTAATTAAAATTTATTTCAAACACACAACAACAAACTTTCCCTTGGCCGACCCAACGGTGAAGCAAAATAATAATCCAAGCGATTGAAAAAAAAAACACAAACAAATAAATAAATAACAAGCTGACCGCGGCAATAGTGTACGAAGCCGAAGCGCCTACAAGCCGTTCCCCATTCGCCAATTGTTTCGCGCAATACACGCTCAAATAACATTTAGCGTCTCTTAGCACTGCCATTGTAATCCATCGCGTCATTGTCGCCTCCTCGTGTACCTCCGTATTACGAAAGGAGAGAAAGTATATTCCTATTGCCCCCCTCTCCCATCCTACGCTCCATCGAACAAACCTCGCTAATTACTTTATGCAAGCTCGCATCGCGTGTACCGTCTCTCTATGCTCGTAAGAAGAGGAGAGAAGGAGAATGAGGAGGAAAAAAAAGAAGCCCTCTCTCGCTAAAAAGTTCATCAATCAAACTTTCTAAAATCGGCAAGCCAACTTCCGATAACAGCCAATCGGCGCGTAATGTACACGTATATACAGCCGAGTTCTCAGCTCGTTCGGCCTCGTGCGAAAATCGCGCTTTCATTGCCGGCGTAATTAAGTGAAAAAAAAATCGCTTGAGCCTCACGTTTGACTCGATAAGAGCTCATAATACGCCGCACCTTCCTCGAGATTGATCGTCGGGCTCGCTCTTTGTTCGATAGCCCAATAACCGGGAATTCGATAAGCTTCCGTTGCGCATCTAAATTCCAATGCGAGCCGAGAGCGTTAGCTGTAAAATCGCGGTGTGTGTATACGTGTTGCGCTTGCGACGAATTACGTAAAAATTAAAGCTCCACTTACGCTCGCCGGTTTATCGAGATGCAACTACAGCGGAGCTGGCAATTCACACTTTTGTACTATCCAGTCTCAAATAACGTCGCTTTAACATTTCTACACACACTGTACACACACATGAAAGAGGCGAATTATACGCAGGAGTAAATTGACCGAGACGATGTTATAGAGATATCCACGCGGAGTCTCGCAAAAATCGTCAAACGGCATTTCTCTCTATTTTTGCGTCAAGCATTGCCGTAAGCAGCGCACTTCTGCGAATGTAATGTTATTTTCGGCGCTCGCTTTCGATCTCCCGCTTGGCTTGCACAACTAACATTGACAAGATCGCTTTTACGAGCGTTGGCGAGGGACGGGGGAGGGGAAGCCGGAGTTATAAATCCGCGCTGCCGAGTCTATCGACTTCTCTCATACGTATCGGCGTCTCAGATCTTCATGACTTTCTTCGCGCCGTCAAAGTCTCCTCGCTTTTCGCGGCTCGGCCCGATAGAAAGAGAGAGAGAGAGGGAGGTAGAGAAACGGCAGCGGCTGGTGTATCGAAGATATATTGCAGTCATTTTTGTTACGACGAGAAAGAGAGGGACGGGTCGCTAGGAAGTCAAGGCGCAGAGATCGGTAGTACTGTCTTCGCTCGGGTCTAACCTGGAAATCCGTGTGAATTAGAAAAGCCATGGTAATTTTCTTCATCAGCGGCACGCGATATATATGTGTTTGGCCTACGCCTAGGTTATGCGGCGAGCCGGGGAGAAAGTAGCGGTATTAATTTTGTCATACGCGGGAATCGATCGAGATCGGTATACGACGTTACGATCGCTTTCTTTTTTTTTTCCTCTTTTCGGTCTTGCGCCCGACTTGTTTTTTTTTCAGTTGTATTGGGAACCATCCTGCTGCTTTGATTAATATTTTCTGTAAAAGTGAAAATTCCTGGTGTATAGATGGAGAGGCTAAATCGGTAATTAAAACTTTCTTTCGACCGGTGCATTTTTCTGATTCCCCCTATAGCCTGTTGCGTAATATCTTTTTAGGTCTTGGTAATTTAGAAATTGTTTATCGGTAGATGGGTGTGTGTGTGTGTGTGTGTGTGAAATTTTGCTTAGTGCATTGTTCGGCAATGTGAAAACGAGATTTCTGATACAAGTTGTATATCTGGGAAATCGTATTAAAATTTAAAAGTTTCAAAATTGCAATTGTCGATAATTTTAATTGGATTTTATACCAACGATTAGCAGTAAGAAAATTTCTTCCAACCAGGAACTTATATACATGACAATATTAACGTCGATATTAATCATTTTCTAACAATAGATCCTATTGAAATGAAAAGTTTTAAAAATGACAATGGTGCACACCTTTATAAATCCGTAACAACATCGTCCCAATTTGCATGGAATAAGAGCGTGACATTAATCAAAATAATGACTAATTGACGAATGACCGATGGCGCATATATGCACCAATTAAATCCATTGACACAGAAAACTACCGTAGCAGGCATTGAATGGCGTACAAAAGCAAAAGCCGACGATCCTTTACCAACACAAATCAATAGCCGTAACAGCGGCGGTACCAAAAGAAGAAGGAGAAAGAAGAGGTGGAAAAAAAAAGACAATCGGCAGCGCAAAGTAACTCGTCGATGTTTGCCGAAAGAAAGTCGCGAACACGTATGTCAAGGGGGGGGAGAGGGAGGGAGGTGTAACACTTTTTTTTCTCTCAAACCCGTCTATACGCTCGTCGGGATGGAGCGTCGTGCTCGCGCGACAAAAGGCGGCGGCCAACTCACGCCCGCAGGGGAGGTCTAATGCCGAAGACGTTGCGCGCGTGCTAGTATTGCGTAAATACTTGCGCGTTTAGACTCTCTCTCTCTCTCTCTCCCTGGCTCGGCGAGATAAAAATGTTTTCAACCGTATACGCACCAGCTGGTATGCAAGAGGTGTATGATGGGCAGAGGCAGAAAGAGTGTGGTGGGAGCTTGAAGAGGACAATAAATATGAACGATGATGCTTATGGTCGTTATGCGAATACGGTATTTTATTGAATTGCTTCTCGAGTGCTGTTTCAAGCCCCGTAGGTTACGTTGTCGTGGAATTTTCGTAAGATTACGCGCTATTTTTTTGGTTCTCTCTTTTTTTTTTGTTTCAAGAGATGTGATTATACAGGAAGTGAAAAGCAATGTTTGCCGAGCGCGCACAGTTGGCTGCTGATTTGAATAAACTTTGATTGATGGATATTATACGAAGTAATGAAAAACCCGTAATTTAAATTCATAAGACTGTTAGCGCTTGTAATGTACACTGGCGCTTGTTGAATTAACAGAAACATCACTGTTTAATCAACAAGAATATGAGTTCGTTGAAAAATTTTTTTCTTGCAAATCGAAAATTTATGCGGATTTTCCTTGAACCAGACGCACTTGAGAGAGACTTTCCACTTTAACCTGTCAAGCTAAAAAGGCGCTCTAACGTCAATGATATAAAAAAGAGGGTTTGGGCTCTTGATAAAAAAAAATTATCTTGATAAGACATTCCTTGCTGCTCAACCTTCGGCTTAATCCGCAAACCAGGAAAACAGAAACAACCGACACGTGGCCCCCTTTGAATGAAAAAAAGAAAATTCAATCATCGGTAAAAGTAATCTCGGCTCATATTGACGCAAGCTATACGCTGGAAGAAAGTCCAAAGAGACCCTGAAAGCGCCCGAAAGTGTAAACAGCTCGGAGAGAGAAAAAAGAAGAAAAATAAGAAGCGAACAAAGAAAGAGAGAAAAAAAAAGGGAAAAAACAGAATAAGGAAAAGGAAAGCGCGAAACAGCTCTCGGAGCGCGATCCCTATCCAAGATCGAGGACAGCTCAAACGCAAACGAGAGGAGCGAGCGAGTGGAAACAAAGCCATAGAACTAACACACGCAGACGTCTACAGAGAGACAGAGAGGCTCACTCGCAGAAACGCCCGGGGCTACAGGACGGAGATCTACATCCGGCGACAAGCTCGTCTTTTTCTCTTTCTCTCTCGCGAAGCCAAGAGTCGGACCCAAGAGGCGGTTGGCTGCCGGGAGAAAGTGCAAAAAATGACAATTGCTCGGAGTTTACGACGTGCCGGCGCGGTTACGTCAGTCGGCACACACGCGCACTTGGAGAGGAGAGAGAGAGAGAGCTCAATACATGCACCTGTATGGTAGTTAGTCAGTGGCGTGCGTACATACGTGCCCACAAGAGTCAACGACGACGACCAAGTGCACATATACCGTTGGGGGCCCAGAGTGACACGCGAGCGCGTTTCCAAGCGGAGTCTCTCGGTATGACGTTACGGGGGAGTCGTTGCCGCGGTTATTAAATGCACTTCGCACGGGCTACTTGGAATGGAAGCTCGGCGAAGCCGACCTAGGAAGTGAGGAAGAAAGAGGGCTTGTGGCTGCGGAGAAGCGTACGCGCTTGTGTAATGGGCTCGGCGCGCAGCTCTCTTTATTACGCTGCGTAACTTATTACAATTGAAAGCGAGGAAGTGGAGAACGAGAGGGGCGTCGAGGAGAGGGCTTTTAGCTTGGGCACGCGAGAATCGGTTGCCGGCCGATCGATAATTACGATATACACGCCAGGTTTGTTCTCACGAAACTTTAGCGACTCGGAACTAATTATCTAAGAGCGTGTTCAATAAGCGCGCATGAGGGCCCCGAGGAAATGACTCGGATTCGAGAGAGATATTGGAATATCTATCCCGGGGCAGATGTGTACGTGATGCTTAACTGCTCTGCTCGAGAGAGTACGTGTATAATTGCAACGTGCATTGCTTTCTCGAGTAATAATTAGACAATTTTAGCTGTGTGTATATAGGTAGAGCTCGTATTATCAGTGGCCGAAGAGCTGCAGGAGAGCCACGCGAGCCGTCGTTTTTGTTTTGTAAACGCTACTGTGTATACGCTCCGATGAAAACTTTCTACCTGATTTTTGTCACGCCGCGGCTGGCCCTCTCTTCTTATATTACGTAAGGGAAAGGTGAAGCCCGGGCCCAGTGAGCGAGAGAGACACCGCAGTCTCAAAGAAGCCGAAAATTTTTCTTTTGCATGGAGACTCGCAGCGGTACACGCTCGATCGGTTCTGATCTTGAAATTCCGAGAGAAAGTTCTCCTCAAGCTTTCATTGAAATATTTATGAATGGCGTATAAAGCCTAATGCTAATGGACGAATGTAAAAGTCTTTAATGGGAAGAAATGCCATTTGTTTGCCATAAAAATCGGATCTTCCTGCGACAGCCGAATAATCTGATGGTTTCTTCTTCGTTCACGACTTCTTTTTTTTTTTTTTAATTGGTATTGGAGAACAAAAATGAGAGGATAATAAAAGAGCAGTGCGTTATTACGCCGGGTTTACGAGAGAGTTTTGTAATGCGCCTCCTGGTTGTGCGTTAACGTTGACGAGGATTTATATTCGAGTAAGGAAATGACCGATATTCATTATACGCGTCTGTGGGGAAAATTGTTTAGAGCGCGTTTTGTGCAACGTAATTCGAGATAACTTTTATCGCTCGACAATGTAATATTCGAAAGTGGGACAAATGCGTTGGCAAATACATTTTAATTCTTATCGGTTTTTATTTTTTTTACGTAAAACAAACGATTTTGCCTATTTCAATAAATACACATTCGACGTAGAAATGTTTACAGCGGACTAAATACGTACAATTGAAAATTATACGTTTGTAGTTATACGAATTATATAACCATTAAAGTTTTCGTTTCGCCGCGCAAGATTGACGCGGTAAAAACATTTTTGTTTTCGTTAAACCCGTATACACATAAATCTTGTTTTAATTATTAACAACATTATATGTATTTTTTCATTTTGCAACACGAGCGCGTAATTATAAATTTGAGAGATGCCACGCGTATAAGGGTATAAGGATCTTGAGAGACTTTCAGCTTTACTTTTACAAATATACACCGCGACCATTACATAAGCGGCCCGTAACTGTATCAATAATGCGCGCACGAAAACTGGATTTCGCCGCGGCTGGTAAATTTCGGCCCGATGTCATGGAAATGTATATAAATACATAAGTCACGCGGGGTGTTGTAAGAAATTAAACGATATTCAACGCTTGTAGAGCCCCCCCGCGGTCTCTCGCAGAAAATGAAATGCATCGCTAGAAATCTTCCGTTTATTTTAAAGCGGAAAATTTTAAAACTCGCTCTCTCTTATAGCGAGCACATGTTTTGCATGTTTGACATACTTCGGCGAGTCGTCATTTCAAAACAAATTGCTTTTTCGTTATTTCGTATCCCTTGCAAAAAAAAAAAAAGAAAAAGAGGAGAGAAAAAACATTCCCTACGTGGTTTCTGATCCATTAACCAGATGAGGCAATGCTCCTTACATATCCCTTTTACCCAAATGAAAAATCCCAACGGCTCAAAAATGTTTAATTACTAAGAGCTTCTGGGTAGAAAGCCACTCTCTCTCGCTCGCGTTTTCAAAAGTTTCTCGAGCAAAACTCACGTTCAACGTAATTCAAGCGATCACTCCCGATCCTCCGAACGATTTGAAGATATGCTCTTCCGCCTATCCCGATAGAGACAGGCCTCATTAGAAGATACCCTTTACCAAGCTTACCACGCGGCCTCGTAGTAGAATAGCAGAACTCACGGGATTAATCGATGCTCCGGCGCTTGCTCGGCCAAGTCGCGTTTATCGAATTATCTCCGGCCTTCGCGCGCTCCTCTGCTCTTTCGCAAGTATGCGCCGAGAGAGGAGGGCGGCACGTCGCATGCGGGCGCGCGGGAACAGGTGCGAAGAAGAGAAGCAGCAGCTCGGTTGACCCTGTTTAGCTTGCATCGGCTCTCCGGTTGACAGCGGCTTCGAGGGTGATTCAGGTGGTTGCCATGCAGATGCGCCGCCACCCCCCCTCCCCCCCGGAGATCAAGCTCGACACAGCGGGATCACGGCGGAATTTTTTTTCATTTTCTTTTTCGCTCTCTGCCGCTGGATTTGAGAATAGCCTGGAAAATCTGCGAGATACGTACGATGCAAGTGTTGTTGTTCGCGATTGGAACGCTAAGGAATGTTTTTCCACGCATCAATTCGGGAGAGTGAATTTATTTTTTACTTTTTTTGTTTTTTATAGGACATTATCGAAATCGCAAAATTTTACGATTCATAATAAAACGTGTTCTATCTGCAGCTATGCGGCACATTAACGTCATGGAGAAATCGAAGTTTGATATGGAAGTGAAAAAGAGACAAAATTTTGCGATGTTTTATTTTCGAAAGTATCGAGCCAATGTGACCGGCGATAATGCTCGTTTTTCAAAATTCCTTCAAAATTCAAAGTTTAATGAAAAATAGATCTGAAGTAATTTTGTGTAAATAATTTTACTTGAAATACATTTAATCATAAAATCCAACAAACTCAAGATAAAGTAACGACCTGAAATAACCTTCTTAAAATTTTGTAAAATGACAAAAACTGGCAAACTTTAATTTCCTTGTAATTTGATTAATGAATAAGCTTACAATTTTTAGAATAATTATAACAGGATGTTATGTAAAAAAAGCGTAGGTGGATTTATATTTCAAACCAAAACGTATTCTGAGAAAAAATTTAAAAAAAACCCAAGAATATTCATAATTTTAAACTACCATTAATAAATGATAAATTACGTTTAATTTTAAATATGGTAAGACAAAAGCATAGTGATGTAAATGAGCATTTGGTATCGCAAATAGAGTAAAATACCAGGTAATGCAAGACCCTACATCTGGTTTATTATCACAGCTGAAAAATTGAATTAAATCTTAGTTTTGACTCTAATATAAATTCATTCTCTGAATAGCGTCGCACAGAGTAAAAAAAGCTAAAGTACACTTACGACGCACCAGAAGTGTATTCGCGCAAAAAAGTATAACGAGCGGGAAAGAAAAGATTTCTCTCTAAAATGACGTCTAAAATTTGTGTTTTTGTACTCCTTGTCGTCGCCTCCACGCAGGCTTTAACCGTTGATGAGATCACTAAGGATTTTCCTAGTTTCGTAAGTATACACAAAAACTGAATACAATTAAAATTAATCCACATATTGTATGAGAAAAATAAAATCTCGAATTTTAATTTTTGACGTACGTTTTCGTCGACAACCATTTCAATCAATTGCCATTATTTATTATAGCCCCTACCAAAAGGTATTCAGAAGATGAAGCCAGGCGAGCAGTACAACACATTCAAGCTTTTCGACGAAGTTAAAGCCAAATTCACCGGGGAGTACTGCGCCAAAAAAGTCCAGGAAACAAACTCAAAAGAAGCGCAGGAGTATCTCGCAGTTTCAAAAAAAGTGCTAAAAGCTTTGGAAAGCTTCAATATCAAGGCAGGAAATCCTTCGCAAATAACTCAATCGCTCCAAGAGGACTCGCTTACTCTGTTGAGACTTGGCAACCTCTTGAACGATGCACAAGAAAAATGCGTCCTAGAACATCCGGTATAAATCCTATCAATACAAATTACTCCTCCCCCCTAAACACACATCACCAAAAATATTAAAAATAAAATGACTACCTCTAACAAACAAATCCTCTTATCTTACAATTTCCAAAAAAAAAAAAAAAAAAAAAACCCCCCCGAGTACACAGCCCTGTCGACGCCGGAGGGGGAGTTAGGCCAATTAATTACACCACGCGACCGCGTCTCTCTTCTCCTCCTCCTTGCCTCCCTCCACGTTTTCGCGTATAATTTGGCGAGTGCGCCGCTAGTGACCGAGTGTTTTTGCAGTGCTTGCGCAAAGTCACACATACGCGAGTACTGCATAGGACAGCCGATGTGTATAGACGGATACACACACATATTGCGATTGGCCGATTTCTCAAATCTCGCAGCGTTTCCTGCGCCGACGTTTGAGGCGCCGAGAGATCAGAGAGGCCTGGATTTAATGGGACCTCTAATGAATGGTGTCGCAGCCGCGATGCCGTTTGCTTTGATTCCGCTCGCTTGGGAAAAGGTCTTTAAAGCTCGGCTTTTCCACGATTGTCTCGAAACTTGGGCTTCACTTTTTGGGAAGATAAGACTGTCTCTATTTATAATATTCATTGAGTTTAACAGTCGTTGATACGAAATGATTTCGTGCTTGATTCCATTGCTAAAGTCGATCCATAAATTACGCTGGCATACATTTGTTACCCGCGCCGAAACAGCAAGATCTACAGGTCTATTACTACTTACACGCAATTTCGTGTCTGTTACTACTTAAGCAGTAACCCCGGTACAGGTCTATTGCAGCTTACGATGTACCAGCAACTTTATGACCGCAAGCCTCCCGTACAAGCGTTAGCAGGCTTACACGCTTGGTACAATGAAAAATTCAACAATCAGGTCGTAGGGGGGAAAATGAACGATGAGGAAAGGCATAAAGACAGCCATAAGCATTCGCAAATCGACAAGTCGATGATATCATTCATTCATTGCGGATTGGACGCAAGGACGTGAGTATTCCAATAAATAAGGAAAAGATCTATGGCTATATAGACGCTGCAAGCTGTGATTTGCAATAAATGCTAGAGAGAAGATTCCTATCCGATCCGTCCCTTATACATATACGCGCTTGATATGCGCATTGCTCACGTTATACAATTCGACAATTTTTACCTATGCAAATATTTGGAATTTAATGTCCCATACAAAACTTTAGCGACTACTGATTTAATAACTCGGCGCACAGTCCCTCCAAGCTCAATTTTTTTATTTCCATTCACTCGCTACATTCTTTCGCTGCATATAGTATGTATTCCTGTCTTAAGGATACTTTCCTGTACTCGCTAACGTATAGAAATTTATAATCCGCTTATACTGCAGATTAATATTACTTTAAAATGATGACGCGGATGTTAATTTAAAAAAACGAAGAGTATCATTATGAAGACACAATAGAATGCGCTTGGTGTACTCGAGCCTCGATGCCTATAAGAGAGCGCGGTTTTTCTTTAAACTCGCACCTATCTCTCTCAGCGAAAAATATAAATTGCATGCACATAGAAAATCTGCGGTCTTTGTATGAAAATGAAGGCACACCAGACTACCCGGCAACAAAAAAAGTAAACTTAACCGCGCGTGTATATAAATATGTACGTGCACACATATAACCACCAGCCCATCAAACTCCATTCGCGATTCAATCTTCGCTCGCGTCTATGATAAAAACGAAAGCCCCTCCTCGGCGAACAAAGAAGGCTCATTGAGCAGCGTCAATTCCCAAATCCCCCGTCGCTCTAGCATGCACTTCCATCTCGTCATTAAAAATGAAAAATGAAAACCGAAAAAAAAGAAGAAGAAGAAGTCGGTCTGCATCGCTCGGTTAAAGAGAGGGAGAAGAAGCGCATATAGAGAGGAGAGGTTGCTCGGCAGAGTGAAGGTGGTAAGAGAGGGGTGGCGCGGTCGGAGTAGTAGAGAATTCATTCGAGTCGAATTGAAAAGTCGTCGCGGCTGGCTCTCATATCTGGCTCTCGAGAAAAGAGCGCGCTCGCTCCACGTCGTCGTCGTGCAAAGCCAAGATGAATTACACATATTTTCAGAGCTAGCGCGAGCGCGCACCCACGGGGTCAGCGAGCGCTGAATGCTCGGGAAGGAGGAAAAAAAAAGTCGTCGCGGCGGCTGCAGCACAAGCGAGAAATGTTTGAGGCCGCGTAGAGAGAGAGAGGAGAGCTTGCGCGCACGTGAGCGAGAGAGAAACGCTGATGCGCCGTATACAAAGGGGATCCCCCCCGGGCGTCGGCACGTCTATACGTGAGTACGTTCGCGTGCGCGCCTGGGAACGCGCGCCGCGCCCGCAGAAAGAGAGGTGGACGCGCTTTATACAGACGTTATTTTGCCGCGATAACGGAATTTCTTATATACATACGTGCAACGCTCTTTTTCGATGCGTTTCGAGCGTCTGCCGACGGGGACTTGTTTCTTTTTCTTTTCACCTGTGCCCGATGCATATAATGAAGGCTTAATTGTCACCGTTTAAAAGATATACAGAGCTGAGAGAGAGAGAGGGGATTACTTAATCGGTATGCCTCGATGAGCGAGGATTAGATCGTCGTTATTTATTAATGTAACTCTGTGTCCGCGGCTCAACGACATTTATTGGTTATATGCCCAATGGCGCTTTCAGCCTCATACAGACCCGCGCACAGCTCTATCTAGCCGGAGATGCACGCGCGCGCGCGCGGTATTTATTTAATGGCACGCGTTATGCAAGGGAGAACCTCGGCGAATGCCTTTAGCCGCTTTTACAAAAATAAAAAAAGAAAGAAAAGGAAAAAAAAATAAACATTCGTCATTCATAATAAGCTCTTGGGAGGGAGAGGTAGAGAAACAGAGAGGTTGGTGGTAATAACGATATTTTATGGTAATCCGATGCTAAAGAAAGTTTAATGCTACCGCGGCTGGAATTTTTTATTTCGCTTTTTTTCTCTCTCGAATTTTCGCTTGATTCCGTATACATACACACTCTGTCTACATGAAAGACATTCATAATTCTAATTATACGAGTGTTACTTTCTACGAGATCTTTAACTTTATATTGTCTGCAGAATCGAGACGAGCCAAGACACTTTGCATTTAAGGATAACTGAGAGGAGCGCGTGTATTTACATTTTACGAATTAATTTCGTACGCACTGCCTTTTTCGACAATATTTTGGAGCTTTTTTTCTCGTCGTCATCCTTGTCTTTTTAAACGCGATAAAATTATAGTAAAGAATTCTTTTTTTTTTCAAGTTTTTGTTAATAACTTCTCCCGCTCGGTTCACAAATTGATAATACTTCGTCGATATTTAAATTTAAAGTCGAAGCGTCCAATTTGTGATAATCAGGGAATATTTGTTTGTATCGATGCCGTGATTAATATGAATCATCGTTGTGTTCGTGTAAAAAATGAAGAGAAAAAAAGGAATCGCCTAAATGTTGAAAAAAAAAATTTCATTTTCGAAATTCCCAGGAAATCAAACGCAAACTTCTCTCGTTATGTACAATTTATATTTATTTATTTTTTATATTTATTATTACAAACAACTTCATAAATTACCGATCGTTCTAACTTCCAAATCTACCGGGATATTTATAAAAATAATTAATAAAAAAACCTTTTTTTTCTCCGATCTCACAAACTCAAAATTCCCGAAATTAACCCAAATACATAGGATTTAAATGGGTAAAATAGAAAATTTTGAAATATTAACATTTCGCCCGATCATTAATGCAACGAGATAAGGAAAACTAAAGCGACACAGCCATACGGTCCCTGCGGTACACATCATACGCTCGCAGATACTCATGCAAATCAAGCGAGTCTCGTTGCAAAATCAAAGCTGTCGGCTATTGTCAAAAAACCTTACCATAAGCGACTCTCCGTACATTCGCACGCTACAATCCCAAGAGAGTCTGAGCGCGCCGGGAAAACGAGCACCTGCCTCTTACACACCTCGCTCGTTATAATAATCCCCCCTGTCGTCTAAATGCTGTCATTTCTCCAGACCCCCTCCCCCCCTGACCCCCTCAAAAAAAGAGCAACATAGAGTCAAGCTGAAAATTACCTGAATTAACCGTCTCTGCTCTGGCTCCAAAGCGCGTGCAGTTTAAACGCCGTCAGCTGACATCCAAGCGGTCTACACCAAACTCCAATTGAAATAAACTCCCCTCCGAATAAGGCCCTCCGCCCAATCCAAAAAAGCGCGCGTAAAAACCGAAAATTCAAAAACTCTCCGAGCTAAGGATGGCTCGTTACAAGTCGAAGATGTACTTTCACGGCTCTTACTCTCCGGTGGAGCAAGCGACGCGAGGGGGTGGTGCTCGGCTCGGCCGTAAGGTTTCGGTGGGACGAGCGAGCGCGTTCGACGGCTCGCCGAAGGAAACTGAAAGTGCCGCGCTTGCCGAGGGCAGAGAGTCGCGGGGGCCCGTCTCTCTCGGCGGCAGCGCCGTAGAGCCGCCGCCGCTGCCACCGCTTACCGCAGCGTGCGCGCAAGGATCGGGAGCGCCGGCGGGCACGCGCGCGAGACTTAACGGTAACGAGATGTATAAATGTATACGTGTGAACGGCCACAGATATCGCTGGGGCCCCTCTCCCTTTTTTTTCCCCCCAATACAACGCGAATTATCGCGGGACCTTTTGGTTTTGGAATGATCTTTTTTTTATTGACACGCGCCTAATGGCTCGCTGATAAGCAGGATGGATTTACGGAGTAGGCGCGCGAGCGAAAAAAGTCGAGGGTTGTAAAGTACGAGAGAGAGAGAGAGAGAGAGAGAGAGTGGCAAGGTGGCCGAGTTTTTGAACAAAGCTCCAGAGATACCAGGCCAGTCGTGTTATCTGCTCTCTCGCGCGGACTCGAGACTCTCCGGATAGCTCTGGTATACTTTACGAGCTCGTGCCAGCTTTAACGAGCGCAACGCGTCTCTCTCTCTCTTTTGAGTTGCGTAAGGGCGAGGCGTCAAGAGAGGGTTTCGAGTGTGCCCCGGGTCCAGGAGCGATATCTATTTGCTTATACTCCAGATCCTGCGTGGACAAATCGGCTATTATGTGCCACGTCGGGCCGATTGCGCAAGCCGGAAGACGATTGAAGTGCTAGTTCAGATCTCGAGTGGACCTAATACACATTTGTCTCTGTTTAAGCCTTTCCTATTTTATTTTTTGTTTGTTTTTTAAGTACCTTGTGTGCATAACCGCGTGATCATTCGAATATACGCGTATAAGAGACAGGAGAACGTAACGACGCTAATCGATGGTGTTTGATTTTAATCCTTGTCGGATCGATCAAAATTTCTTCTGTAGACGGAGGGAGAACAGGCTCGGCGAGGCGCCCAGAGGGTTTTTATGACAACATACACGGCTTAGAAATGGCAGAATCGCCTTTGGGCCTATAACCAAAACCGATTTTTCAGATAACCGAGTGAAAGCCGCGTACAATCAATTCGCGACAGCCAACGTATAAATACGCATATCTCAAGCTTTGCACGATGATATTTTTCGATAAATTTTGAAAAAAAGAACTGTTTTTTTTTAAATAAAACCTCCCAGCGCCCACTAGTGATAAGCGCGGCCAACAGGTTTACATTCAATCAATCAACGCTTTACCTCGTCGATGAAAAATCCCCGAGGTTTTTCGTAAGTTTTTATAAGAGAAGATTGCGATATGCTCGGATACATGTATATCTCGCGTGTGCGGGGCTGTCGAAAACCAGCGCACACCGTGAGTTTTCCCGTGACCTCAGGAGCTCCCGCGGCGCGCGCCACGCACTCGTGCAACGAAGGCCGCGAGAGCTATAGCCGGACAAGAGCTTTTTGTTGGCGCTTTCTGCCGCAGGCAGAACATCTTCCTCCGGTGTACCGGCGCAGGGGATATTGTGAGACGGCTCTAACGCAATTGCCCAACTATTCTTCGTGGAGGAATAGCGTTGTAGCTTTGGAAAATGGTCTCTTCCTTTTCTTTCGCTTTTCTCTTTTAAACTAGTTGCTTAGCTTTATTTTTTAATAATTAGACAAGAAAATGAGTTTAGAAAGTTTTTTTATTTTTGATGATTTGTATAGAAAACATGTTAATTGATGCTTACTGGCTGTCTTTGATACACTTTGATAATGCTTCGTTCAAGAGTTTACCGAGTCTTAACAAGGTTAAACCATCTTGTATGGTCGAAGCTGTGTTGATCTTTGAAGTTTCTAGTGCTTTCAGCACTTTCTTCGAGACCGTGTGGTATTCCTGTTTATCTTTTGAATATTTTTCTTCGACCTTTTTGGAGCAGTAATTCTCGATGTATTTGGCTTTTACTTCTTCGAAAATTTTTACTACGGAATAATCTTCATCGGTGTTGTCGAGACCGGGTGGTAGAGGCTACAAAAAATAATTTTGCGATTAAATGGTTGATCAAGTCTTAGAACTTAACGGACAATTGAAAACAGACGATAAATTTAAATGCGAATAATTATATTATACTTACAAGTCCAGGAAAATTCTTAGAGTACTCATCAGAGCTTAAAGCCTGCGCTGAGGCAACGACCAACAGCACAAAAGCCAAAATTTTAGACATCATGTTAGAGAGAAATCTTTTCTTTACCGCTCGTTATACTTTTTTGCGCGAATACTTTTCTGGTGCGTCTTAAGTGTACTTTGACTTTTCCACTCTGTGCCTACATTTGCTACTCGGAAGACGAATTTATATTAAAAGCAAAGGTCAAATTTAATTCAAATTTTCAGCTGCGATTATAAATCACGTATGCGGTTTTGTATTACCTGGTACTTCACTCTATTTGCTAAGCCATTATTCAAATTCGATGTAATTTATCGTTTTCAAAAATAGTATTTTAAAATTTTGAATAACCCGGGTTTTTCATTTTTCTTTCATGAAGTGCAGCTAATTACTGGAACTGATGGCGCATTTACGTGCCTCATTCAGTATACAATGTGCCATTATAAATATTCAACAAAAGCTGTGATAAGCTTGTACCATATAGAAATTAACAGAAATAAAATTTTTACATTCTTATCATTGTGTAAAATGTTAATAGGCCATACAAATTTATACCTTATTATACTTTATCTTGAATAAAGTTCGATTTAATAATAATTCTATTCTTGTACCGTAATTATCATCTCAACTGTCATGTATTGAAGAATACGTTATACACATAATTTTGGCTTGCTTTAAGCGCGGCACTTCGAGTACTGGCAACTTTTAATGCTCATATCCCGAAATAAACAAAAATATATATCGCGAGGAATGCATTCGTATTGTGAGTAAACAAAGTTTTTAAGAAGTAAACATATTGTTATCCGTTGAAGTAAGTAAATCTGCCGCTCGTTTTAATCAATTTTCCTGCCTACCCTCTGTTTAAATTAATTTCGTACTAGTAGAATTATTGTTACAGGCGCGTTATACAAACAAAACATAAAATCCTCTTTAAACTGCGCTAAGAAAAAAAAAAGAATTATCGCATACCCACACTATCCCATTGTTTACAATTTCTCAAATTTTCTATCCAAAAAGAAGATACGATCCACGTCATTCCAAAAGATCAAAAGAAAAATATTGGAGCGTCAATGACTAAGTCTGAAAATTTCCAGAACAAAGTGTCTCTCTCTCTCTCGATTCGCGCCGCTGCAAATTACTCGAAGATAGCAAAAGTATTCGCGATAAGAGGATGGCGATACATCGCAGCGGTGCAGCTTTTTAGAGCCCCGTATCGGCATATTTTCGCGCAGCTGACGCACAGGAAAAGCGAGTATAATCGCGTCTCTAAGAGGCCAGGAGCTGCTACTCGGCAACTCGCACGCGGCGTTGCTGGTGTCCGAGGCTCTCTCGCTTGGCGCTTCTCCTTTTTTCGGTTGTCCGCTCCAGGGGAATCGAGGTCAGTTCGTGGGGCCCCCTGCTCGCGCCGATTTCATCATGCTTTTTATCCCTCCTCTCTTTTTCTCTCTCGTTATTTTAAATGCGCGTCGCGAGGACGTTCAAGGCCGTGCAGCAAGGGGAAAGCGCTTTCCGCGACACGCAGTTAAGTGGGCCTTATCGTTGCTCCAGCCGGGCTGCTCTTATCGGGGCTACTTGAAAATTTCGCGTGCCAAGCGCAATTTGAATCGTTTTTCTGTCGATATTCGAGTTTGCTCCTCTTATTTCTCTCTGTGTATGTATATCGCAGACATATGGGTAACGAAAGTGAAATTGCGATTCTCGCCGTTGCGTAATCGCCCGGGCCCCGAGTAAGCGAGTCTGAATATACCAGCCGCTTCGGCGTTTTTAACGGGAAGGGATTGGGGGGGGGGGATTGATTTATTGTTGCTCTCGGGACTACCAGGACCCCCCGAGATTTATCAGCTGCCCGGGCTTTTACTCTTCGGTCTATGCACACTACCCGAGCTGATAAGCTTAATTGAGAGGAGAAAACTTGCAATTATGCGGCCGTTAATGTTTTTAGGAGGCAGCGCTTTCCTGGCAGATTTTGGGCTGGCTGAGGAAAAAGCAGTTGCGTAAGCACGTCTGGCCTATAACAATACCAAAGCTGCTTATCGGTAGTTTTTGAGACTGTCGACGGTGATTTTGAGAAAATTGCCGAACGCAATTTTGGGCAACCGTTATATCATTGGCGCAAAAAATAGGCCGTGCTTTTCCGCGCTGGTTATAGAATGCACGCGCAGCTGAAAAACTTTCACGCGAGAGATGGCATCGTTTTACTAATTGCCCCGGCTTACAGTTTTTTCTCTCTTGCTTCTTTCTTTTTTTTTTTTATTGTGATGGAGATAATTGCAAAACTACCTTTTTTTTAAATAGCTGCCGGGTAAGGATGATTTTCTACTTGTTACGCAACGTAAATATGTACTTATGTAGAACATAATAATATACGAGAAAATTCGTTGAAAGTGAAAAACTGCTGGAGAGCAAATATATGAAATTTAGTTTAGATGCTCATGAATATGGTAGTTTACAACTACACGGAAACTATCACGATTCAATGTGAAGTTTTTCTAATGTACCTCTGCTTCGATTAAAAATAAGGAAGCAATAAGAAAACAAATTTATTATTATTGAAGTGTATTTGCAAGAAAAATAAAAAGCATTTAAAACATCTACGACGCCTCAATCATTACTATACGTATAGATATTACGAAAATATAATGAATAAAACTCATTACGTAATTAAAATAGTGGCCTTAAAAATTTAATTAATGCCGACATTTAATACGCACAGACCTTGTATAGTTCAAATTTCATTATGAAACAAAAAGATAAAGGCGTCTCAGATAAACGCCTAAGCAAGCGAAAGTATCATTGTTTTACGGTATGTATACAATAGTTTACGAATCGTACATTTTCTGTTCTACTTTAAATTCTGCAGGTTCCACGAATAAGAATTAATTTAAAGATAAAAAAAAATGAATAAATATAAGCTGAAAATGATATCAGAATCTACTGGAATGTGTTCAAATGCTTTTGGAAGAAACGTATACGGTGTGTATTGTTCATTGGAACTGACACTTCTTAAATCTAAAAACAGAGAAAGTGTTTTAATTCTAATTAGATAGATTTCTATTCCAATCGTACATAAGAAGTCACTTTAGTAAAGTGACCTAATAGCAGTTCTCAATGGCTTACAAAATATTTTACACTGAGACATTCAAATTACAATGCGCGTACCACGTATTCTAGCCATTACATAATTGTATTCTCTATCGTTCTCGACATATGTATTATAATAAACACAATTTTTATAGGTTTATTGCGCAAATAAAAGTATTAGCCTAATTATTTTCAACCGATAATCGTAAACTTTAAATAATCATTTGTCATTTAACAACGCTTAACTAGATACGATTGTTTCAAGTCTTTTGGTTGTGTGTGTACGTACAAGGAACTCTTTGAACAACGAGCCTGCAAGATTATCTCCTAAGTGCACTTTTACTGCCGGAAAATACATATCACGCAGGCTTGATACCTACAATGCGAGGAATTGAAAGACTTGAGTGACGGCTGTATAGCCTCGCTCGAAAGGGAAACACTTGATACAAATTTCTTTTCACAGATATACGAACAATAGTAAAAGGTGAAAACTCATACAGCGCGCCTTGAAAAATAATGTCGAAACGAGGTTATTGAAAGTCAAATTAACCCGAGCTATATATACATGTTAAAATTTTTTAATTATGTTAAAATCGTATATAATTACACGTTAGATCGAAAGTAGAGCCTGTCGCTTGCTCGTATAACATTACACTGTTTATCAGATGCGTATAATTTATTGTTCAAAACGAGAATAAAAATTTAGTGGGCATTGTGTACCGTGATTGGCGATTGTAGTCAATCGATCATACGTAAACACACATATGCGTGGCGGCATCAAACGAATCCAAGAACACGTTTTTAACTTAAAAATGTACAAATCGACGTTTTTGTTAAAAATATCGCATCGTCCGGCAATTCCAGAGTGTATCGTTACTAAAACAAACGAAAATTCCAATCAATAATCGGACGTACGTGTTAATTAGCGATTTTTCTTTTATTCTCGACTCCCAAAACTCATTCTTTGTTAAAAAAAAAGGAAAATACCCTTAAGAAGTCATAGACCGAGTAGACTGATTGTCATTTCACACTTGCTCTCGCCACACCTTCTCTACATAATAAACCGATCGCCTAACCCGCATACATATTAAATGAAGAAATAAACGAACCTCCCAAAACGAACTTTCGTTTCCTCGGTCCAACTAACCACAATTACGTAATATAACATCAAAGCCGACATTTAAAAAAAAAAAGAAATTAATCGGCCAATCCTAATCCATCAACAGAAAAAACCACCAGGGCCCACACGTAATAAATCTGATACCTATCGCTCTTTAACATATGTATACATTCACACACGGACACATAGATTGAGCGTAAGCAACCCCAGGCAACGTCGGACTCCAAAAAACAGTAACATTACTCTTCTCTAAAATTCACTAAACGGGACTTGGCAAAATATGGTAAGTGGGTGGGGGAAGGGGGGGGGGGGTATAAGGAAAAGTGCTTTCGCCCGCGTCCTTACGCAAGCACGGAAACGCGGAGCCAACTTCCTGGCAAAGAGGCCTCTCCCCCGGCGCGTTGGCCACCTGGCGCCGAGCCTGGTGGCTCTGAATTTTCCAATCGACGCGCGAGTGCACGTATGCTTGCGCAACGGCAATGTCCTAGTGGCGAACGGCCGGCGAAGAGGAAGCCTCCCGAAAAACCGATCGTCCTTGCTCTCCGACTCCATATGAGCACAACTCGAGAGAGAGAGAGAGCGAGCGAAGCTATTGTGCCTTCTCACTGAAATAGCTGCGCTGTTTCTGCAGCGACGAGAGAGTGTGTGTAGGTACACGTAAGCGGATTCTCGCGTTTATTCTCAAACGCGCGATTGCGATGTAGTTTCGTATAATACTCGCAGCTTGTTCGGCCAAAGCCAATTTCAAAACCCGGCATTATCGAGAGGATACGAGAGCCGCTAACTACACGGCAGCTAATGCAGTTAAAAGTCATTGAACAGCTACATCCAATCTGACGGCCTGCGCGCAGGATGCGCGTCGAGTGCCACACTATACAGTATGCATCCACCTCGCAATATATATATATATATATATATATATATATAGGTTTAGCATTATTGCGCGCGAGTCAAGTGACAAGGCTTGTTTGTGGCGCTCTTAGAAGCGCTCCCTGCCTCTCTCGGCCATTGACGATCGGAACGAGCGGGCTTATCGATACACAGACGCGCGCTGTACAAGCGCCGAGCACCTGATTCATACTTGTTGCATGTATTTTGCTCGGCGAGCGAGAATCGCGCGGCTACGTGACACAGATATGAGCGCGTTGGTTGCAAAATGTGACGGATCGTTGCACAAATCGTTAATGTGCCGATGACTTTTTGGTATAAGGAGGGGGATGTGTATGTGTGGTCTGGAAGGAATCGATTGTGTGTGCGTGAGAGAGAGATTGTGGTTTGACGATGTGCGGGTAATGTCTATGACGGTGTTATTGTCTTCACTGTACTTGACTGGCTGTTTATTGTTTGGTTGTTGATGTTCGAATGTTTGAAATTGAACAATGTCAAATGGAAACAATGGGCCCTTTTCTTATGTCCGATTTTGAAATAATATTTCAACTTGTCTTAAAAAGTTTTAATTAAGAAAATTCGGTTAGGCAGTAGGAGTAAAATTTATAATTAATGATAAACCATGAGTACTAACTTTTTTAAAATTTTGAATAATTATTTTATTTTTAGAAAGAAATTTGAATTATTGTGCTAATCTTGATGATAACTTGAATTTTTAAGTTAAACTTGTAAAAATCAAATATTTAATTAATGAAGTACAAGAGCCATCTGTGCATATACGTGCAAAATATCTCGTGATTCTATAGAAATGTTTTAACAGCAGTGGGTAAGAGCGGTAACGTAAGATTTAGATTCATATTGTTATCGAGCTCAATACTAATTTCAAATTGAAATCAAAATTTTACAATTAACATAAAAAATTATACTATTGGGTTTAAAAGTTATGACTGCCATAATTTTATATCACTCTAAACAAGATAAAATTTTGATAAAACAAATTGCGTTTCCAACACAAGTAAGAATAATTATTGAAATAAAATTAAATTTTTATTAAAAGAGCAAGTTGATTATAGTTTTTTATGAATTTATAGTTTGTATAAATTCTTTGTGCATTGATTATTTTTGTACCTTCTAAATTCATCATCTATGCGCATCTACGTCATCAGTGACCACCTAGTTAGTTTAATCTATATTTAGATATTGTTTATTAATACGAACCGGAAAGCAACATATTTTTGTTACCAAAAATTACAAAACGTGATCAATTTTTTCAAAATGCACGCAATCGGTATTGAAAAATCGAATAAAAAATTTTATTGCAATAGATGTCAAGCAAAACTTTAACAATTTTATTAAAAATAAATGATAATATTAAAAAAAGGACTAGGTGGCGCGGCACGCGATTCAAAGTTTGACTGGAAGCGTAAAAGTTGGAGGTAAAAAATTTGGCAACGTCGCAGACACACCTTGCCGTGCCGCACCTAACCTCTCTCGGCGCGATTGATAGTCGCCGCGTGCCGATATGAATCATCATCCTAATTAATACGCAAAACGATTCATTGCGTTTGTCGGCGCAGGTGGCTCTACCACCTCGTCGACAGCTCAGATGCCATAAAACCATATTTTTTTTAATAGCTTCGCCCAATCAACCTCATGACGATTCTAAATTTTCACCCTCGCTTCCGCTCTATTCGTTGGTCCTAAAAAACGACCAAACACACAGGAAGAGGGTGTATGTGCAAAAGTCAGAGAGTATACGCTAACACCTAACACGTCATCATCGGCATGCGCGAAAAAGCACTGCTATTGCCGCGGCGAGCTCTAACGTCGTCGCTAGCCGCAGGTCGTTCGTGTGCGTGAGCGTTACATGTAAATTGCGCGCGACAGAAAAGAGAAAGAGCGAGAAAGAAAAGGAGAGCGTCGACATTGGGGGGACGACGCCGGACGGCCTGCGCGAAACGTTAGAGGAGAGAGAACCGCAAGCGGTCTCGCGAAACCCCGGCTCTTTTTCTCTTTCTCTCGCTTTTACTCGGGGGGCCCTCGCTTTCCGTCCTCGTTTCGCTTGTTAGGCGTCAGTCGAGAGGGCTAGCGAGCGCGCGCGCGAGAGAGAGAGAGGAACACCCGCTGCCGCGGGAGCATCGCCGCCGCCGCTTTCGATTGTTGGCGCGCGCCGCCATTTTCCCTTGTCAGTCTATGTATAAGCAGCTCTTTTCGCAGCTTCCTCTCGGCCTTCTGCAGCTTAGGAAATCAGTCAGTACCTTCGAGCTCGAGAGTCGCGGCGTCCAGGCCCTCGGCGTCTCGTCCAGCAGGGGAGCAAGGATCGAATCATCGTCGGGAAGAGGAAGGAGCAGCAGCCGTCGCGCGCGGAGAGAAAGAGTTGCGGCGTCTCGACGGCGTGATAGCAAGGAGCGCGAGCGAGACGGGACATAAGGGCGAGAGAACGCGTCGAAGAGAGAGGGAGCGAGATAGAGGAGCGTGTGCGTCGAGAGAGAGAGAGCGAGAGCCGCGCGGCGCGGCCGGTCTCTCCCCCTGCCCCTGGCTCGGAGTCTTTCTCTCTCTGTAGCGTGCTGTGGCTGCGCGGGGCGCGCGCGCGCAACCTTTGGAAGAGAGGCGCGCTCTGTCTGTCTCTCTCGTCGGCGCGCGAGTGAGTGGCAGTGGTTCCTTCCTGCGCGCTGCGGCTGGCCTGTGTGCGACCGTCCCGTAGGCGCAGCAGCAGCAGCACCAGCAACGGCTACGTCGACGACGTAGACGCCGCGAGAGGAGAGGACGACGACGTAGTGTGTGCCAGCGGAGCAGCAGAGAAGCGAGACTACTTGGGCCCGAGAGAGCCGACTATTGTCACAGACCGAGGCGTATTACCCAGGCAGTAGTAGCAAGCAGTCAGGATGACCGAGAGGGAGGACAACGTCTACAAGGCCAAGCTCGCCGAGCAGGCCGAGAGATACGACGGTAAGTCTCGCCTCTCTCGCTCCTTCTCTCTCTTTCCGTGTCCCACGGTATAGTAGCTCTCTGCGCTACGTCGAAACGCCGCGAGACCGCCTTCCGTCGGCCCTGCTGCTGCTGCTGCTGGCGCTGCCAGGAGGCCGGATCGATTTTCGCCCCGAGACGAGGGGGAGACCTCGGCGACGGTGCGGGGACACTTGGTGCCGGCAGCCTCTCCTCTCTTTCTCTCTCCCGAGGCCCCATAGCCGCCATCAACTAGGTGCGCTCCCTGCCCGGAGCAGAGAGAGCGGCGGCAGGGCCTCGGGCTCGATCGATCGACGACGACGACGCCGCCGCCGCCTCGGTCCCTCTCCGTCCCTCGCACGCGCCATGGGCGCGCACGTCTTTCCGCCGCCGCCTTCTCCGCCTCTTTCGCCTCCTCCTCCTCTTCCTCTTACTCCTCGGTATAGCGGCGCTGCTGCTGCTGCCGCCTGCTAACTCTTCCTCGACGTAGCTTTCTCTCTCGTGTCTTTGACTACTCGGAAAGGGGGCCCCGCGTGGCTACGCGCGACCGGCGAATATAGCCGTTGCCAAGAGGAGCGGCCACGGGAATACCTCGACTCCAACATGCGCCGAGAGCGCTTCCTGCGTCTCTCGCTCATGGGAGGAGAGCACCTATTGGTAGAATCGCGGAGAAGGTGTCTCTGGCTGCAGCTGCTCCGCCTAGCACGTTGCTCTTGGTTAATCCTTACCGGAGCACGCGCGCGCGCGCCTATCCGTTCGGTGTCCCCGCTTTACAGCAAAAGCAGACCGCTCTTTTCTCTCGCGCACCGGTTATTCCGACTCCGGAGTCGTAGCGGACTCCTTTCGCGCTAACCTCTCCCCCTCCTCCTCCTCCCTCGCTCCCCAGGTTCATCTTATGCTTGCTTCGGCTTCGCTTCCTTTTTCTCTCTTGTGCTGGCGCGCTTACTCGGCCGGCAAGCTCGAGCTGACCCTTTCGGCTGTTGCGCGGTTGATAGCCATGTGGCGAGAGCCGCCCGGCTCCCGTTTGCTTTTTGCGCTGTACAATACACGCACACACACACATATCTTGGACTCCTCGGCAGCGCGGGGGAATGAGAAAGAGAGGGAGACGGAGCGAGAAAACGAGTACGAGTTGTAGCGTTCGGCTGCTGCTGCTCTGCTGCTGCCGGTGTGCGGCATTAGGTCTCGAGAGCGCGCGGCTCCTTTTCTGATTTATGTATGAATGGAATTTCAGTGTTGCGCATCTCTCTCTCTCCGCATGTCTCTGGGTATTCATAATTTCCCTAACGATTCTCGTTATCTCATTCCACTTGTGCACTTTTCTATCTTGGAGCTAATGTGCCTTATATTCCATCGATTTCGACTGCGAATCGTTAAACGCGTCGACTAGATCCATTCATGGAAACATAGTCCAGCTCCGAACAAAGAACATAATACGTCCGAGAGCTTGTCTACGAAAATCCGAAATGCCCATTGCAGTAACCAACCTCTCTCTCTCGACAGGTAGACAGCAGCAGCACCCACACCCATGGAGAGACCTCAGTCTCTATCTCGGGTATTATACTCCCGCGACTTTTCTCGACGGTTAGAGACCGCTTTATATCGTCGGCGTGCCTATACTCTCCTCGGCAAACACACGGACGCACACGCCACATACACAACGGTCGTTCCTCCCGACTCCGGAAATTTCGGCCTGCCGTAATAAAATAGCGTTCGTCATCCCGACAAATCAACTCTTCCGTCACGCGTAATACACGCACACGCACGGCGGATAGGCAGGCGTATGTACACTAACCTCGGTACTATATAACGCCTTCCAGCATTCCGTATACTTTCCGTATACTCTTTTTCTCTCGCGTAAAGTGAAAAAAAAAGGAGTCATCACGCTATTGCTCCTTCGGCTTTCCCAATCGATCGGCTGGTTAGCCGTGGAAAAGCGGGAGCCGGAGCAGCTCCGCCTCCGATCGACCAGGACTCTCCGAGCACGGTCTGTCCTTGCCCTTACAACACACCCGCGTGGTCTCTCTCTCTCTCTCTCTCTATCTTTCTCGCCCCTTTCTCCCGGTTTCGTCATCATCATCCTCCTTTAGACGTGAAACTACGTAGGGGGAGTAGAGGAGTCGACTAAGAGGGTGGGAGGGGGGAGGGTTGGTGTTGAGATGAAGGGGGCGCAATCCGAGGCGGCACGCGCGAGATTCACCCCCTTCTCCCCCCTCTGGTCATCCCCCCCCAAGTATGAGAGAGAGAGAGAGAGTCGAGAGGTCGCGCGAGCCGAGTCGGCTCTCTCTCCGAGGGAAAGTATTGATCTGCGCCCGGCGCCCGCGCGCGCTCCTTGTCTCTCTCGCTCGCTCCCCCGCTCAACCATTCGTCCGCCCGCGGCCTATACCAAACTAAAGAGAAAGAGAGAGAGAGAGTAACAACGTGTGTACGCGAAAAAAGAGTGGGAGAGATAGAAGAGGGGCTTCCCTTTTCCCCCGTTGTACATGTACATACGCGTGCGAGCGAGAAAGAGAAAGAGACTCTATACTACTGGCGCTAGCGTTGATTTGCACCCGGAGAAGAGGGCCGGCGGCGGCTTTGAGAGCGTCGCCGGTATAATACACGGGGCGCGTTCGGACGGACAGCCTGCGCCGGCCGGCCGTGTGTCTGTGCGCGCCACGGCAATATCTATATAGCGCGCGCCTAGGTGCCCCTTTGTCACACTCTCTCTTTCTCTCGCTCCTTGCTATAATGCTGTACAACAGTCTCGACAAAGGGGGTTGGTGGCGAGGGGGGGGGGGCAAGGAGGGAACAGCGGAATATGTATATATATATATCGGTTACCGAGCCAGCAGGTGTCTCTCGCTTGCGCGCGGAAGACGTATATTTTTAGGCCGGCCGTTACTGCCGGAGCGATACTCTGTTTTTAGCTCGCGCTGAGAGGAGAGAGAGAGAGAAAGCATGAGAGAAAGAGAGAGAGGCCAAGGGTGAACTGGATTACTTTGCGACCCCCACACCTCCTCCTCCCTCCCTCCCACCACTTTCCTCCTCTGTAGTACTGGCCTAGCGACTGTGCATAGACGAGAATGCTGAGAGGGAGGTTGGAAATAATGCCGATGTGGGATTTCAGGGATTGAAGGGTCGAGCTTGGTCGAGCGAATAAATTAAAATGCAACAAGTGATAAGAAAAGAGAAGAGACTCTGGGCAAAAGGACAGGGAAAATATGAGATAGTATGTCCGTGGTGGGGCTGACTACTACTTAGCCTTCTGGTTTATCTCTCTAAAATTAGCAACGTGACGAGGGGTTGAAAGAAAGAAAAAATAAACGGAGAACTAACGAAGCTGTTTCATATTTGATTCGCAGAGATGGTCGAGGCGATGAAGCAGGTCGCTTCGCTGGACATTGAGCTTACGGTCGAGGAGCGCAATCTGCTCTCGGTAGCCTACAAAAACGTGATTGGCGCACGCCGCGCGTCCTGGCGCATAATCTCCAGTATCGAGCAGAAGGAGGAGACCAAGGGAGCCGAGGAGAAGCTCGAAATGATACGCCAGTACCGCTCGCAGGTCGAGAAGGAGCTCAAGGACATCTGCGCCGACATCCTCGCGGTACTTGAGAAGCACCTCATTCCCTGCGCGTCGACCGGCGAATCGAAAGTTTTCTACTACAAAATGTAAGTTGGAAACGGCGATTCAAGCGGCTTGTGTCTTGTTTTGGTATTTTTTTACTTTGGCATTGCATAATTGATTACATACTGAAATTTATTGCAGAAGTTAATGAAAACTAAATTATTGGTCGAGAACGCGATAACAAGAAATTTCATAATATTTGTAAACTATGCCGTGTTGAGAGTGATAGTCGAGCCAGAGATAATATTGACATGTCGTTAATAAATTGTAAAACAGGAAGGGCGACTACCACCGCTACCTGGCCGAGTTCGCGATCGGACAGGACCGGAAGGAAGCAGCTGAGAACTCTCTCGTGGCGTACAAGGCAGCAAGCGACATCGCGATGACGGAGCTGCCACCAACCCATCCGATTCGCCTCGGTTTGGCGCTCAACTTCTCCGTCTTCTACTACGAGATCCTCAACAGTCCGGACCGAGCATGCCGGCTGGCAAAGGCCGCGTTTGATGACGCGATCGCAGAGCTCGACACTCTGTCCGAGGAGAGTTACAAAGACTCGACGCTCATCATGCAACTGCTCAGGGACAATCTTACCTTGTGGACCTCGGATATGCAGGGCGACGGTTGGTGTCATCTATCGTCACCTATATTTTTCAAACCCAACTCGTGAATTTCCCCCCACGTTCCCCATCGCTACTTATGAACCTTTGCTCTCCACACAGAAAACGAAAGCGAGCAAGCGAGTGTTCGAGGAAACAGCTCCATTGGTAACGTCCGCACCTAAACACCTCCTATTTTCCTCCTCCCTCTACCATTTATCCATCACTCTACGATCACAAAATTATTCAGGTTAGCAGTCACTTAGCTCTCTCACTGGCCTGGATTATTCATGTCCTCTATCGATTATTCATATACTTTTCTTTGTTGGATAAATATCATAAGAATTTGTAGAAATAATAAACAAGATGAATGTGTGAGGCGCTTAACAGCTCCCCTCCCTCCCCCTACAATGCCATTTCTGTACCTAATCGAATATTTTTCTCTTATTTTTTGTGCACAGGTGAAGGTGAGCAGAAAGAACAGCTGCAGGACGTGGAAGACCAGGATGTGTCGTAACTCTAGTTGCAGTGAGTGTTTAAATAAACGCGCATACACGAAAACGAGACGAGAGAAGATAAACAAACAACCAACAAACTCTTAATAATTATTAAGCAAAAAAAGTAAAAAATGATAAATCAGTTCAGCAAAGAAGCAGGAGGTTGGGGTGGGAGGGAGGGCGGGGGGCTGAGGTCTTTAGCAACTTTTTGCGTGGCCCCGATGTGTAAGCACGTGTACGGTTACTCCAAAATGCTAAAAAACAACTTAATCTTAAAAAAAATCATTCAATCACACACGTTGAGTTACGGAGCACGCAGAAATGGAAAGCAAAAAGTATATTATATATATAAAGAAACGAAAACTAATGTAAATGACACGCACCCTGCGATATAGTGAGATTGCAAGCATTTATAAAAAAAAAAAAGAAGGCGCGGCCACACTTTTTTTTCACGTGCGCTGTGGAAAAAAGTATAATTACCAGCAATTCGAAAGCTCTCAAGCGTCGTCCTTGCATAGTGTATGCCTTGGGTTCAAATTCCCTTTAAGTAGTAAGCCTGCATCCTTTTTCTTTTAATTTTTGAGAATGAGAGGCGTGGACGTCTTCTGCACACAGTACGAACTCCTGTCTCTACTCTTCCGGCCCCGAATTTGCGAAAAATACATAGTGTGCGTGTGAAGAGGAGAAAATATATATGTATTTACCGTCAGAAAGGTGCATCGCACGCAAAGTTTAGTGACACGTTTAATCCAATGTAATATCAATGTTCGTCTCAATTGAATTTTTTTTCTGTTTGTAGAATTTAATCGACGATATATACGCATCTATCAAATGTGTGTTTAGATAAAAACAAAGATATCGAAATTGCAAGTATCGAAGCATTTAAGCGAAGCCTTTACACTGTATTCTATGAATTCTTACTTTTTTATTAATTTTCTCCTTGCCTGTTTCTTTCTTTTTTTATTACTGTATAACTTATACACTTCAGCAATAATATTTAATGTTCTATTATGCCGATGAATGTTTATTTGTCCGAAATACATTTTGATTTTGTAATTAACGCGTTACGTTTTATTTCTCTTAACCGCAAACATCATTCCACGCCTGAAATCAAGCTTTGTAGGATTACGAATGGATCTGCAATGTCTTACGAACAATAAATAAGTATTCAAAAAAGTATATATAATACATACCTCGATTTAAAACAAAAAAAAACACCGTTTCTCGTTTGGTTTGTACCGTTTCTTCGCCTTTAACCGATTGTTCAGGTAACCGTACCAGCATCACCTCTCACGTAAGCCTGCGTTCACGTCAAGAGCAGCTCGCCGCACCTCCGCGTCAGAAAGGCAAGCCGAAGAGACGGCACTTCACATAGCGACCCAGACCCCGAAATAATCGAGCTGCGATATTTAGCGGACGCCGAAAGACCAGAGGGGGTTTATTTGGAGCAACGCAAAATACGGCACAAACTTCGTTCCAATGTAGCGTTGGTAATCGTATATTAAACGTTTAGCCGAGTAGCCGAGATCTCTCTTCCGCGACCGTGCGTTTACATACGTCTCTCTCGTTTTCAACTTGTATGGATATAGATGAAAAAAAAAACAAACTACATTTACGAGATACGACAGAATAAATGGTTCTTTGTACTCTCTCTTTTTCCTCGCCGTTACTTTATCATCATCTTGATTTGTATTTTTTTTGTCTTTTTTTTTTTAAATCGTCTCATTTATTTACATAAGTTATATTTACTCTTGCGTTGTTTGTAGTCTACGTCAATGAAATAAAAAAAAAATTTAACGAAATTCTAACGAGACAATGATCTTGTCGACGGCAATACTTTGTGCAGTTGGAAGTGGTATATTTTAAAAAAGGGAGAAGCTAAACAATACATTTCCCGTAACGCATGTCAATCTTTTCAACGACGAGTCTCGCGTGCAATTCGCTCGATAATTTAACCGATAATAAAAATTTAAGGAGAGATAAAGTAAACGCGAGCGTTATGATTTCTTTCGTTCGGCAAAAAATAATAAAAAGGCGAAGGGTACACGCGGACGAATAAGTGGAATTTGGCGAGACGTGGTACAAGTGCCGCGTTTAGGCCTCCGCGCGCGCGCGTTTTCAAGTATTATATCATTAACATAACTTGCGTAAGAAAAACTGTATGGGAAGAAAAAGGCAAAGGGCTGAGTGTGGCGCCGAGATTAATGAGTAATTATTGATAAACGCCAAGTAAGATTATCGATATTTTCAATTGTATAAGGAGCCGAGTTATGCTTATTGAGATGTGTATGTATGTATAAATGCATATGCACGTTGCAGTAGAAGAAAAATAAACGAGCGAGGGTAAAAAGAGCTAGTTGTTTGAAAGAGAAAGAACGATGAATAATTAAATGAATATAAACGCGTGGCGTCAGAAGTGAAGGAATATAAAGCGCATAGAATCATGTGTATGTTTGTGTTCAAAAGCGACTTGACAATACTTTGACGAGTCGACGAAAGATGCAAATTGTTGGAAGAAACGAGAGCCGATTTCTTTTTTCTTTTTCAAAATATAATAAAAGCAAATAATTCGAATAAAGGGGTGTGCGCCTCGGGGCCCCACACGATCTTTACGTATATATATACATATATATTGAGAGAGACAACTTCGGCGCATTATAAAGAAAAGAAAAACCAACAAACATACAATCGTTCTCCACGGAGCAATTACGATGAATTATATAAGATTAGAAGAAAAAAACAAACAAACCGTGATCTTTCGTATTTTGGATCCGCATGCATATGCTCTGTATTAGAGTTTAAATACAATTACACCGAAATATAAACTTTTACTGTAAAGCCACACGTGGAAGCTGAAAAAAAGAAACAAAATAAAGTGAATTACAACTGTCTATAAAAAAAAAACTGAACCAAAGAACAACCATTTCTTACAAGCTTGTGTTTATTAAATAAAAATACTGGGTTTACTCAACGTCATACGAAAGCTTTCGACGAGCTTCGGACAAAAATAATCATCGCAGCGATTAATAAGCTATTTCATTTTATCATTTTTTACATCATTGAGAGATACTCTTACGAAATTTGGCGGGGACCATGCGCAACGACGACAGCCTTACGCACATTTCTCGGAAGTTAAAGTAATAAATAAAAATAACAAGATAAGCGTAGTTTTGGCGCATCGTCCCCGCCACGCATTTCTTACCCAATTCTACACGATAACGATTGTACAATTCCTCAAAGAGTTTGAACCAAGTGTTCTGTGTATAAAAACTCTTCCTCATGATCTCCGCTCACCGAGCACAAAATATCCCTGTCCCCCCAACTCAGTCCTCAAATACCGAATCCGATCCGGCGTCGCTCTTGTCCAGCTGCTTCTCCACACTCGCGACCGACTGTAAGCGCTTGAATACCCTCCTGTTAACGTCGACGGGCTTGAGGAGGCGCACGAGCGACGACTGCGGCGACAGATTGATATTGTTCTGCGAGCGATTGCGCACCAGCCGTTGGCCCGCCCGCGGCGACTTGAGGTGCTGATCGAGCGAGCGTCGCCTCGCCGATTTCAGCTTGACGTTGCGCAGCATGTCCAGGGAGATCGCCGGGCCCCTTGGCACCGCTATGCTGTTGCGCCGCTGGTCCTGCTGGCCTCCACGGCTCGCCGACGTTGGACTGCCCTCGGACTTGCTCGGGGCCTTGCGCAGCGTCACCTTCAGCAGCTCCTCTACGGTTATGGCAGGCCGATCGGTCGGCTGGTTGAAGCTGCTCTTACGCGCCTCTGGCTTCTTCGGGATCAGGTTCTTGGGTGTGCTGCCGAACGCCGGTAATGGTGGTGGTGGAGGAGGTGGAGGTGGCGGCGGAGGGATGCCAGTGTTCGGTGCTACCAGACCAAGCGGCGGGGGCGGAGGAGGTGGCGGTGGTGCGAAGCAGCCGCTCAAGTTGGAGGCGACGACTTGCGGCTTCTTCAACACCTGATCGCGCAGGCTCTTCATCTCCTCGAGGACGGCCTTGTTGAACTCGAGCAGCTGCTCGTTCGACCTCTTCAGCTCGTCGATCTGCCTCTTTAGCGCATCCATCTCCTTCAGCGAGGTCAAATTGCCTCCCGTAATGGTCTTCACCTTGTAACCCAACAACACTCGTTTTCCAAAAAGAACATTGACCAACTTCTCTCTCTCTCGTTGCCACTCACCTGAGCCACCTGCTCCGACAGCAGCATCATCTTGTCCCCCAGAATAGACAACAATCGATCGTTCTCCAACCTTACCGTCGCGACGATTTGATTGATCTCCTGCTTGGACAGGGCCGTCGTCTGTTTCTGCCGTCTCATCATCATGAACGACACCAAACTCCTCGCCCCCTCTAATCCCTAAACCCGTGGCCATAAAAAAAAATCACAAAAAAGCTCTCTATGTTTTACGCGAACATATCCAATTTACCATTCTGATCCAAAGCATGAAAGTAGCGGCGAACCATCCGCAGCACTTCATAACCAGCGTAAACGACGCCTTGATCTTGCGACTCGCGTAATCCGAGCCGATCTTCTCGAGGCTCGGTACAGTTTGCACCTCGGGCATGTTGATCACGGTCATCCGAGACTCCGTCTACGAACGATAGAAGCAGAAAATAAAAGAAGAAGAAGAAGAAGCAATTCGAGCTATACCTACCAAGAATAGCTTATCCTGGGAGCAGCAGCTCGACAAAGCCGGCAGCTCGAGCTCCGGCCCATTGGACAGATCCAAGTTCTCCTCGTCCTTGGTCGACTCGACGATGTTGTTGTTGCTCGGCCAGAGGCTCTCGGGCGAGGGGCTTTCATTATTGCCAGTCGGGATGGAGGGCAGGTTGAAGTAGGCGTCGAGCGAGGTCAGCTCCTTCTGCGCCGCCAAGCTCCGGCCCAGCTCGGCGCTCAGGTTGCGCACCATCTGCGAGGGGTGCTTGCTCAGCAACGCCGTCTGTTCCTCCCTCGAGAACGCGCTCTCCGCCGATATCGTACGCTCGAGCTCCTCCTCCTCCTCCTCCTCGTCCGGAAGGTCGAGGTTCAGGTGACATCGAGGTGCTTGGCCGCTGTGCTTCGGGCTGAATTCCAATGGAGCTGATGCTGCTGGACTACCCGGCGATACTGCCGCTGAGAGTGGCTCGTGGTGCTCCAGGATCAGGGTTAGCTTCTCGTTCGTCAAGTCGTGCTTCGTCGATTCGAGGCTGTATTTGCGCTTGAATTTACGACGCAGCCGGCCGATTTTTAAGCTCTGAACGAGAGGGTGTGGCAATGGTTGGATCGATTAGTCTCTGGAAAACGAGAGGGTGAGGAGATTCGATGTTTCCTACTCACCATTTTAGGGGGATTAACGTCTTTTTGGGTGTTTTTAAACTAATTGGCTGACACTCATTGTTTACTTTGGATAAGATGCCAGAGGTAAGTTTCGCGGCTGCTTCAGGTGAGAGATTGTAAACACTACTTGCTCTCGAGTACGTTTGGAGCGAGAGTGGATATTGTTGATAGTAAACAAAGTTTATTTTGATTTTTGTAATTGTAACGTTGATTGAACATTGGCAAGTAGATTTTCAAATTTATCGTTTGTGTGTATTATGAGTGTAATTTGGATTGGAAATTAGATTCAAAATTTTAGCGCCTAAATTTAACAACAAACTGAATTTGCATAACAGGAAAATACATTTGAATAATAAAGGCAATTTTATAAATTAATTTTAAGTCGTAATTTATTAAACATGTTTGTATAAATGAGCATTTGGCCAATTTGAAAATTTTTTTCTAGCTTTTAATAATTAATTTTTATATTACAAGTTATAACATATTTTGTAATCGTACTATTGACGTGTAAATGCTGCGATTCGCGTCAACAATTCTCAGCTTTAAAAATCAATCTAATTGATTTCATTATTTTTCTTCATGATTGCGATATAGGATTTCTTCATTTGATTCGTCGTTAACCTAATTTACTTCTTGTTGATGAAATCCTCGCCCTTCTGAATGTTCTTTTTTAGCTCAGGAATAGCGGCTGTCAAAAGTTTCGATTCAAAGTCGCTGAGCTTGCCAAGGCCAAGGTTCTTTTCTATTCCATTTTTCTGTTGATGAACAAAATATTAAAGTTTCATTAATTCATAGTTGTATAAAAGTAGATTAAAAAATATCTTTTAATGTACTTACACCTAGCAAGAGTGGAGTAGAGAAATATTTGGCTTCAGTAACATTAGATCTTACATATGAGCACTCAACGACATTTGATTCTCCATTCAGAGCTCTGATTAAGGAGAAGGCGAATCGCGCACCAGCATAGGCCATTGATAGAGTGGCAGAGCCAGTACCAGCCTTAGCCTTAACCACCTCTGTGCCAGCCTCCTGAATCCTCTCAGTAAGGGCCTTGAGCTTATCTTGAGGGAAAGATACAGATGGTGTGGCTTGAGAAAGCAGGGGAATAATTGTTATTCCACTGTGTCCTCCAATAACAGGTACATTAACTTTTTGAGGATCCAGTCCCTGTAAATGTTTAAAATTTTAAATCAATAACTAAATGACCTTGACTTTTAAAATAGATAATAAAATTAATTTGAAAATAATACCTTAGCTTCTCCAACAAAGGCATTTGATCTAACAACATCAAGTGTGGTAACTCCAAATATTCTGTTTGGGTCGTAGACTCCAGCCTTCTGGAATACTTCGCTCGCAATGGGTACAGTACTATTTACAGGGTTTGAAATAATGGCTACAAATGCTTTAGGTGCCACCTCAGCAACGGCTTTGGCAAGATCTCTTACAATTGATGCATTTGTGTTGAACAAGTCATCACGGGTCATTCCTGGCTTGCGCGGCACACCAGCAGGAATGACAACAACCTTTAGACAAAAATAACATGCTTTATATAATATTCAACATTGAAAAAAAGGTATTCTTATAAACTTTTATCAAACAGAAATCCATCGAGCATCTTACTTGAACTCCCTTCAGCGAGTCTTTGAGTTCATCCGGACCAGTGTATCCGGTGACTTTGGAGGCAGTGTTCATGTGAGAAAGATCGGCAGCCACACCGGGGGTATTTACAACGTCGTAGAGCGACAGTTCGGTGACCAAGGGCGACTCCTTGAGCAGAAGGGACAGCGGCTGGCCGATGCCACCGCTGGCCCCCATAACTGCCACCTTGGCATTGCGCTAAAAGACAAATCAAACATTCAGCATATTTTCCTCGATGATTCCGGAGTCAATTAGTTGACTTGGGATTGGCTACTACAAGCGAGCTTTCATGAATGAGAGAGAAAAAAAAAGAATTTAGGTCTAGTATTATCGACCGAGAGAAGGTCAAAGAGAATTGGGGCGATAGAGTAGGCAGAGTAGCCGTCGCGAGTCTCGTGATGCGAATTGCCCGTTACGACCTCGCGACTTGCCGAATTCAATCGTCGAGTTTTTAGATGCAAGCGCCACGAGAGCAATTCCGTCAGATAGATATAGGCAGGGGGGGGGGGAAGGCAGAGGAAAGGGGATTAAAACAGTTGCATAACAGAAGCATCCGGCATTGATCTGTGAGAAACGTATATTCCAGGTGCGGGGGGTCGAGGGATCCGAGATCTGAAGGCGAAGAGAGAGATAGTAGGGCAAGGGCATGGGGGGCGAGTTTCTCACCTGCGAGCTGGTGGACAGCTGCTTGGCGCCAGTCTGGGCGATAACGACGCTCGGCCTGAGGAAGCGCGGCAGCATGGTTCTCGTCTGCTGAGAGTATCTGCAGTGGTCGCGGGGATAATATTTCCTCTCCTCGAGGAGTCTCTCGGCGCTAGCTTCGCCAAAGCCTGCGCCAAAGGTTTCCTTCTCTCTCGCTCTCTCTTCCTCCGCTCTAATGCTTCTCCTCTTCCGTCTCTTTCTTTCTCACGCTTTGGCGACGTTTGTGCGCGCGCAAAACGCCCCACCACACACACTAAAACTTATAATAAATGCGCGCGCTAGTAAAGCTGCGGCCCCCCGCGACGACGAGGACAATCGACGATGATGTGACGAGCTGCACGCGCGCACGGGGTGTAATCACGACGATGACCTTGTAACTAGAACTTTGCTACCCATAAGTAAATAACCGCGCGTGATTATTTGTTGCTAAATCAAGGTAGACCGCTCTTATATGTTCTCATTCGCAGCAGAAAGATTCTTCGTTGCGAATTTCAAAATGTAAAAAGTCAAAATGTAAAAAGCAGATATAAAAGTTGAAAATAAAATTGGTAAAAGTAGAATTTAAGATTTTTTCGTTTTCATGGAATAAAACTTTATTGAGAGTAAAAGTTATTATGTTGTAGAGTAAAAAAGAACGAATTTTCGTAGTATCCATCGACATCATGCTAAGAAACAGTAAAAATCTCAATTGCGCGTTTATCTTGAACGTGTAGCAGTGTAGCCAACCGCTAACACCGAAACTCTACACCTACACCATTGACTGTATGCCCACATAACCTGATTCAGTCAGTAATAAAGTTGTGTTATTGTTGATAGTTTAAGTTAATTATCAACAATGCCGTACAAGTACATCGGTCGTACAACAGATTTTAAAGGAAAAACGCTATGGGAAATTATTGGAAATTTAAAAAACTTCGGTGTCGGAAGAATAATAGGCAGGAACATGTTTCAAAGATATCCAGAACCATGTTATATTAAAGTTATGAAAGTAGAGGCCTTGCCTAATCCAAAAGTGCCGTCATATGACGTAAGTACACAAATTCTTACTTATTTCTAAAGTATTTCTAACACCCCAATTAAAATACAATTTTTACTTTAGGATCCACGCAAATGTATAGTCTTGGTTGAGAGAGTTTTTCGAGGGATCAAAGCTCCAAACATGGTGCAGATAGAATCTGCTTCTTACAAAGCTGACTATTTTCTTGTTCCAAAACACGAGGAAGCAGAATTTTGCAAACCATGTGAAGCCAAAAAAATGAGAGTTTTTCCTAGAAAAATGGAACTTCCTCCTCTTCTTAAAGAATACACTATTCGTCAAATGAAAGCAGCCAATATTCCTATTACTGAAGAGCCAAAAATGGATATTCTTTATAATACATCCTTACAGGGTCTTAAAACTTACAGAGTAGCAGAAGAAGGAGAGACTCCAACAGAACCAGAGCCTACGTTAGGATATGGCACTACAGTGGCACCAAGGTTGCTGGCGAATATCAAAGAATGTTGATAATTCCATCAATTTATGTGTTTATAATTTTAAGATTTGTACAGACTATTAGTTATAAATAAATTCTGTTAAATTATACAATTAATCAACTTCTTTATTACTCAAGTGACAGTAATGTTGTGTCTCTTAATAAGTACCTTTAAAATTAACCACATAGCTAAAGTAGCTTTTTGTTTTCTTATTTAAAAAAAGAATAATAAACCGAGAATCAAACCAACCATCAAATATCGAAAAAAAAAAACAAAGAAATTCACGAGAAACATATAGATATGACTTCTTCTAAACACGCGTAATGATTGCAATTGCTAATTGGTAAACATGCCAAGATGCCCGGATACCTGCCCAAAGGTTATAGAACAGAAACGCAGACTTGGTAAACTTGATTTGCGCTTACTTTGTTTATTCCAGCCCATTTAAATATTCACCGCACGCTAATCGCGTTTTACAATAGCCGAGCTGCAGGCTAGCGGTCGAGAGGTCGAAGAAGGCGTCGTGACGTTCGCCGAGTTCAAGATACCCAGCTGCAGCAGTCATCCCGATGCCGAAACCCAATGCAGCCAATCATCGATAGGAGGTGAGCACGTCGGAAAAACATCACTTTTCAATTTGTCTTATATAACTTTTCGTCTCGAATTTTAGGTTCCAGCGTCAGCAGAGCGTCTTCGCGATCGGCGACCGGTCGGCCACGCTCTGCCGCTGCGTCACGATCTGCCCAAGGACGGCCTACCCGGGGACCAACCAGATCTAAATCTGACACTAGAATGTAATATTGACATAACCATTTGCGATTTAATCATCGGAAAATATTATTTATCTACCTTTTTTTTTAATGACTTTTGTAGTAGTAGGAAATCGTGCGCAACGTCGTGTTCATCTAAGAAGAGCAAGTGCGATCTGAATAAGGGGGACAAAAAAGGTAAAGATAAGGTCAAGGAGAAGAAACAGGAGAAATGTGAACCTATGCCATCGGGTAAGAAATCTGCAATTTGCTTTTTTTTCTTTTTTTAAATTTACAAAATCGAGCCGAGTTTAAAAATTGAACAGCGACCAATGGGAAAGGTGATAATGGTGGCTTCTGGGAGAATCTCTGCACTTGTTCCTTAAGATGCATCCTCAATCAAATTGCCAATGACAAATTTATAATGGCCAACATTACGTCATTGATGTTTTTCGCGGTAGGAGTGAAGCTGTGCTTGGAGCTCGACAATTGGACGCTACCTAATTCTTTCTTTTAAAATTTTAATTTTTTTTAATCTATAAAATTAGCTTGAAAAATATGGAAATAAACTAATATAAGTAAGTTTAGTTTGAAGCCTTTTAATCTCAAAATCGAAAGCCATGATAGGTCAATTACTCATAGTGATAACAGCCTACGATTTTTAGTTAAATTCGTTATAAAAAAAATAAGTCCAGCCATCACGATCGCAACAGCAACGAGTCCCATAAAGATCGTTATCAAACTCCTGTCTCTCAGCAATGATCCATCGCTGGAGTTGGCCGATGCGGCAACGACTCTGAACGTAATATCATTCCGCCACTGAGCGGTTGCATTGGCCCTGTAACTACCCGCAGTATCTCTAACTCGCCTGGTACGCTCGTTACCATCCGAACATCGAACGAGGCAGTCGGCGGGCTCGAGGCATCCGGTGACCTTGACCGACAGCAGCATCTCATCGGACTCGCGCATATTCTCGAAGGCGAACGCCTTAAGCGGCAGTTGGCTAACGAGCGGCGCAGCTTGGTACTGCTGTCCCGGGCAGATGTGCCGTAGCCGGGGATTCGGGCAGCCCTCCTTATCCAAGATCCACAGGCTGCTCAGGCTCTTTCTCCGGCGCTCGGCGAACTGCACCGTCACCTCGCTCATTCGCGAGTACTGCCAGCCTGCCCGAGACGACAAGTTTAATGTCTATCAAAGAGATTTGTGGGGAAATCAAAATCCGTACCGTCTCCATCGCGCACAATGGCTCTGAGGAGGAGTTGCTCGCCGAGGACGAGCGTGCCGCCGGGCTCGATACGCGAGTCGAACGCCTGCTCGGCAGCCAAGGAGCTCCTGTAGAGGCCGACGTCGGATTCGATGCTCCCGCCTCGTCCGCCAACTGCTATTCTCGGCGCCATCCTCGCTGCTCTGCGCGGAAAATGTGCAATGTGTAAGCGCGTATGCGGAAAAGTATATACGTTATAGACGAGATGTACGTGCATATAGGGCTACACTTACGTGTCGATGGTCTTGAAGCCCATGCGTCGCGTGTGCGATGCAATTTTCTCTTGGGCCCGGCACTGGAGCGTCACTTGAAAATCATCCTTCAATCTAAGGCCGGAAATTGCCGGGAACCTCAGGCTCAGGCAGTAAAACTTTCCCGACTCTTCTGTCGAACAGTCGATTACGCCGCAGTTCCAGAACTCCTCCTTCGACAGTTCCACCCTGTACTCCTTCCCGCCGATTTTCAATAGCTTGCAGCTCCCCCCGGATTTTTCGATTATCGGCTCGTCGAATTCTCTCAATAGCGATAGCGATGCTCTGCAAGTCGAAAAACAGCGATTTTTTTTATAAGAATCGTTATTATTTTTAAACCACACGTATAGTCTGCATACCGGAAGTGCAAATCGTCGCCGTTGTTCTGGCAGGACATGTCGCTGATCGTGATCTGTCCATCCAAGACATTAGCGCTCGGATCATTGATCGTCGCAAGAGGTGTCCTTTTCTCGTCTACCGATCTCGCGAAACTTAAAGCCGAGTAAACATGGCTATTGGCAGGAGGAACTTGGAGCTCTTGCGATGGCTGCGTCAAGTCCCCGTTAGTAGTCTTCCTGAATCGCGCGTCCAGCACTTCGGGCAAATCCGGTGGCAAATAAAACGCTGCCGCCAACGGATTCGAAAAATCGGATCGTCTTGACAAGGTCTCGTTACTCCCGCAGATCCTCAGCAACTCCAACAGAATCAGCAGCTCCCAGTAAGCCTGCGCTTTAAAATTCGTTATTACGCCTTTATCAAAAGCCGCGTGTATTAACGTTACAATTAGGAGTAAAAAGCTTACGACCTTCGTCGCGGTTGCCGATCTCCGCATGGCCATTAAGCAAAGTGTCCCGGTGCGATCGGCAGCGATAAGACTACAAGCGCCGACAGGTGGGCCAGTTGGTCCTTTTAAACTTTCCGTCGAACAATATAATCGCAGGGAGATCCGCACGGCGGATAGAGGGTATTCTTCGGTAATCGAGCAGCGCGGGGAAATCGTGCCCGGAGTGACGATCGGCCACTTAGCATGAGACGTACGTATGGCCCCCCCTCGATATCAATAGAACGTCCGCGAGCATTAACGATCCGCCGATAGCATTGGGATCTTTTTCTTTTCTTTTCATCGACTGCCCCCACCCCCCGCTCGTCATAAAGCGATTTCAATCGATTTGGGTCATACCGGTTTCCTCGGCAGCCGCTGCACGTATTGACAGTATCTCTCTGCCTCTCTCTCCTCGACCTCCCCCTGACTTTTGCGTTCCCCTTTTCCGACACGCCGCGTCGACCCGATTTTTCGCGCCATTGTACGTTTTTCGTTCTTTTATTCGCACTCCCCCCCCCCTCACCCTTGCGTTTCTATACAGAAATCACAATTTCAAATAGCCGCGGCACGCAACGGATCGTCCGTTTCGCGATTCTCTCTTATATGCGCCTGAATCGTCAATTACTACGGCTTAAAGTCATCGATGATGCGGGTCTTTGGAAAATTTATCGGATTCCTTCGAACACGCGCTCCGAAAATGGAAATTCACTTTCCCGACGAATATCCATAGCTGCCCATAGACGCGTCGGTATACATCAATCCTCTGCCGTCTGAGGAACGAGAAAACAGCAAGAGAAAAGAGAGAAATAAAAAAAAACGAAGAAACGTATAAATAAAATCTATGGATCGGCAGAGCGAGTGTGCAGCGAGCGAAGCTTCACTTCTCTCCCCCCCAGCGCCAACCACCTCACCCTGGCATCTTTCTCCATTTATCTTCGTCTAATTACGCGTCTAGATATACGCGAGCATAAAAATATGCAGATATTTCAGGCTGGTCCGAGGGGAGGTGGAAGAAGAGGAGAGCGAGCGGGATAGGGAGAGGCTCTAAGGTAGCCAAAGAGGAGGGGGAGGCAGAGGAAGAGGCATTATTCGCGGGGGCCCGTTACGCGTATTATCATAAGCCGCGAGGCGTATAGGGGTCGATACGCGGCGGGTAAGCTCCTCGGGATCGCGCATACACACACACACACACACTCGCCGCGTCGCTCTTATTCGGCCCGCAATTGCTTATCGCTGCGGATAGGAGCGAGAGAGGCGAGCAAGAGGACGAGCGCCGCGGCCAAGCGTGAAGCTCTCTCGCGAGAACTCCCGAGAGAGAGAGAGCGAGGGGTGGGGGAGAAGATAGAACACTCCTGCCCTCGGACATCCATTCATCTCGCGGGCCGACACGAGCCGCCGCGCCCGCGCCGGGAGAGATTCACGACGACGCCTTCTCCTCCTCCCCGCCTGGTATACGCCTATAGACTCTGCGGCTTTTTCTCCTCTCTTCTATTTCTTCTTCTTCTTCTTGCGGCTCTCTGGATGGCTTTACGAGCGGCGCTTCTCTGTAAACAGAGGCTGCTTTAGCTCGTAACCCTGAAGCGACTCCCCCGCGTCTTCGCGGCTTCCTCTTAGGCCGCGCCACAGAGAGAGCCGCGCGCGAGACGCCCTAACGCGTTCTGTATAAAGTCATTTCGCGGCTACCGCGCACCTCCTCTCTCTCTCTCTCTCTCCGACTCTAGCACTTACAGAGTGCGGCTCTGCTACCTTTGCTACTGCTATGTCTATCCGTAGTGCTACCGGACTAGGCATACCGAGCCTCGTTACGCCGTGTTGCGGTTTGCTCTTCGCAGCCGAGCCGAATAACCCGAGCATGCTACTCTGCAGGTGTACAGGGAGGGGGGAGGGGAAGAAGGGAGATTGAAAAAAAGGCAAGAAATTAACTGCCGCGGGAATCGGAGATATATATCCGCGTGTCGGCTTCTCTCTTTCTCTGCGGATATGTACCGAAGAATCTAATGGGATACGGAGGGGGGGGGCAATCGTTGCGCCTCTAATAAATAAGCGCGCCCGCAAAAAGTCGTAAGACTGCGCCCGCGCGCTCGTTCGACCAGGGAGAATGTTTACGAGTCGAGGGGGGAAAAAAAATTAAGGCTGGAAGGGTGTATCTATACGCAGGCTGATGACGAAGGGCATATCTGACGAGGAAGTTCAGTCATCGAGGTGGCAGCACAGCATAAATGATTTAGCAACCGCGGATGAACGAGCAGAGGGAAAAAGAGTGGAGAGGGCGATTAGTGCAGGCCGGTAAGCGAGAACAGCATAGCGCAGGTGCGCCTCCAGCGAGATCCGACGCGCCGCTGATCGCCGCTATGGCCCGTGACTCGGGCGCAGCTGCAGCCGAGGGCCTATATATCCCTCCCCCGCCCGCTATCTTTCTCTTTCGCGTATACGCTAACGGACAATCGTATCAGGGCTGGATCTGCTCTATCCCCACCCTACACACTCCCGTCGCGCAGCCTTGGCTAAGGTCAGATAGAGCCCCCGCGCGGTTAGTCACCTTCCCAACGATCTGCACGCCCGCGCTCTGCTTCTATGCACGCTGGCCCCACCCAGTGCCTTTCCCCCGGATTCAGCGAGGCCCCCGTTCGAATTACAAATCATGTTTATTATCGAACGTTAGTCAATGATTGATTACGTTCAAGTGCGCTTGCCGATCCAGAAAGGGTTGGTATCTCTTTCTTTCCGTCGTTCGTCATATTCGACTGGAGATCGAGGAAACGAAAAGGAGATCGACGGCGGAAGATAATGAAAAAGGAAGAAACGAGAAAGAGCATTCGTCGAGAAGCCGCGCGACTGCGGGTGTAACGGCTGTTTAAATCGAGAGAAAGAGTACACGGAAATCGGAAATGTTAAGAAAAGGGAGGAGACAAAAAGGTATACACAGGCGTCTCGGAGGGACTAATGATTGGCAGCCGAAAGAGCACTTCGTCGGCAGCTGTGTGATTGCCCGGCGCATTACGCCGTGAAAAGGCGCCAACCGATCGAGCCCCGACGCTGCCTGGGACCAGTCGTCTTGGTGGTGAACCATACCGATCGTCGCCGCTTCCACGGGACAGAGGCAGTCGATTGTGACGGAACGAGAGAGAGAGAGAGGCCCTTCGTCAACTGTGTCATCGGACGATTACCAAGAGTTGGGGACCCAGAGCTGTATGGACGCAATGACCGGGGTGAGGGAAGTGGCCTCTGCCTAGAGAGAAAGAGGAAGGAAGGAGGAATTGTAGGTGGGAGGGGGGGGGGCAACTTGGGTGAGGAAGTAAAGAAGGTGGAGGCGGAGAAGAGGATGGTCGTTAGCGGAGGCACGGGCCCATGGCGTTTAACAGTACTCGGGCGCTAGCGGCCACCGGGGGCTCTCCGCTCCGTTCCCTCCGCGCGCCTCTCGGCGCTGCTCCTTGCCGGCCGGCAGTCTACCGGGTGGAAGGGGGGGGGCAAGCCAACAACTTCGCTGTGGCGGCCGCCTTTCCTTACGCCGCCTCAGTTCGGCCGCGCTCTCCGAGGAAATTGCCCGGGCTCACAGAGAGAAACTGGTCCTCCTGCGTTTTCCCAAGCGCGAGAGCGACAAGTGCACAGGAAATCGGCACGCGCCAACGCGCTGGTTATACCGATCTTGAGATTTCAACCCCCCCGTTAGGGGTAGAGAGAGAGAGCAGTTTTTGGTACTGTTGGCTGAATTCGGATTGTTTACCGGAAGCGGCGAACGACCAACGCGGGCTTATCGTTTACACTGGATCAGCTCCGCGTACAAGCGGTCCGGCTCATCGTCATGTGGAGGATCCTCCTCGCTGGATTTTGCACGGTTAGTCGAACTTTTGTTTGTTTTTCTTATTTTTCGAAATTTTTGGTAATTTTTTGATGGTCCGATGACGGGGATTTCTTTTTTTTTTTCACCTTTCGATAGAAACGTTTCCCAGATTAAGCATTTACGTTAATTCGCTGAAATTGTAGCTCATAAATTAATCGACGTTATGATAATTACACGAGTTTGCAGTATCGTTTTACAAATCAATTTTGCCTCATTATACGAATTAGCAAGCCGATCGTCGGGACGATTGAAAATTATGCAAAAAATTCTTCGCACTCCATATGTGCAGATAAAAATAAAGCGAAAGATGAAGAGCGTGAAAAAGAAGGAGAACTGGGCTGATAACAACAATCAGGCCGATTTACCTCTAAGCATAAACGTTAAACACGGCAATTTAAAAGAGCCGCTAGCATGCAATTATTAGCCGCGGACGTAAAGAGAGGGCCGGGGGGAAAGGAGCGAGATAGGCATATGGATATAATTTGAAATTCGTACACGCGCTTTTCCCAGAGAGCGCGTAAACACGCGCGTAACGCACAGCTTTATAATAACGAATATACATGCATATACGTGTAATCCCACGGCTTGTAAATAAGGTCGGGGGCCGACGAGCGTTTTTCGTTGATCGCCAGTCCTCGCGAAGCGTACAAAGATGTGCGCTAGAAAGAGGCAGGTTGACAATGCAATGCCTATTAGTTAAATGCCAGAGAGCAGCGCGCGCTCTTGTAACACACTATCCCAGAGAGCCGAAGAGATTACAGGGGAGGAGCGGCGAATAAGAGCAAAGTCACGAAAGGGGCGCTCACTCGGGAGGGTTTGCATAATAATTATCGGGCGGGAAGAAAGAAATGGACTCGCGCGCTGGATATATACGCCGTTACGCGGATTACGAGGCCAACGCGACGAGGAGACAGTTACAAAGGACGCGACGACGAGGAGAAAAGACAGGAGGGGCGGCCCTGGGTGTAATTATTAAAAGCCTATGCTGCAGCGAGGAAAGAAAGGAAAGAAAGAAAGGAGAGATAAGCAGCGCTCCAGGACGAGACGCGTAAACGTCGTAAAAGAGTAGCGGCGTATATACCGGGAAAACGGTGCGCGTATAAAAGTGTCACACGCTCGGCGCTTACGCAGCCGAAAACCTGGGCCCTAATAAAAAAAAGAGACGGTTAAGGACTTTACGACCAGTTGAAATCTCGATTATCGCGGCCCTTTCGACACACACACACAGGCCATGGGGACGGCTCTTGCCAGCCGTTATACGCGCCCTGCCCGTTATATAGGCGGTCGTTTTCGAGCCGCATGATCGAGCATAAAGCGTCGAACGTTCGCTCGGCGGCAGCGATCCTCGCTATCTCTCACTCTGGTCCGCGCGCGCGCGCGGCAAGTGGAGCGCATTGTGCGTTAAATCGCATTGCGGTATTTCGCCTGGCGGGCGGCCCGCGAGGGGGGGGGGACGGAAAAAAAGAGAGAAAAAGACACAAATCACCGCTGAATCTTGCTGAGCCCTCGCGCTTCAAACTGCCGCGGGAATGGGGAGAGGGGGTAGCGGTGGTTATAAGGAAATCGCGGGATTTACGAGGAGAGCGCATCTAAGCTTTGCCGAGTAATGCTCTGCGGCTGTGCGCGAGGGAAGAAGCGATAGATTTAGCGCGCGCTGATGAGTCTAAACTATGCAGGTTCTCTGTGTGGGGGGGATGTACGGTTCGAAAAGTTCGGAGCTTAATAAACCCGCCGGCGGAGCTTTTAGTCTCGCGGATAAAGCAGACCGGAGCCGTAACAATGTAATCGCGTTATGGGCGCGCCTTGGTTGCGTGAATATCGTAATGGGCCCGGGGAGGCGTAATCTTAATTGTTCATTAGTCGCGGCCGGATAGGGTGCGTGTGCTGGGGGAGATCATCGACGTACGGCTCATTGTTATTGGACGCGGGTGTCGTCGCGCTGTTGCGCGCCTATCGCTATCTTAATTAGACTAGAAAAAGAGACGGGAAAAGAGGAGATGGATCGGCCGTTGAAAGCTGTATATAGACCGGCGAACCAGCTTGACGCGTCTACGCATAGACGCGACACCGGGGCGCTTCACTTATATGCGCACGGATATCGGCGAAGTTATCCGGGCCGCGGGCGAAAGCGGGCCAATCCGGAGCTGAAATACGAGGCGTTTCCCTCGGCAGGTATTCGCGCATAATCTCCGCTCGCGTAGAACCAGATTGCCTCTCTTTCTCCCTTTTGCTCTTTCATTCGCTTCGGATACACATACAGCATTGACTTTCTAATATACATCTATAAAGGCGTGTATGTGCGTACGTGTTTATGGGTATAAAATAAGAGAAGGAAGAATCGGATCGTGCGTACACGGGGTGGGATGAGGTGGAGATAAAGACTACTGGCGCATAGAGCGAACGTTATACTATGTGTGTCCGTGTAGGTTGTAAGCCGGAAAGTAGAGTCTCTCTCTCGAGGGCGTGTGCCAGCCGGCCGCAGCAGAGCGTCACTCGGGACCGTTATACCCGCGCGCGCGCGCACGCATCCACGGGCGGCCCTCTCTCTTTAACGCGAGCCCCGCTCTCCTCCTCAAATCCTGTGTATATACACACATCCACGCAGAGAGAAGGAGCACTGGTCTCTTTGTAGAGATCGCGCGAAAGAAGCAATTAGCGAAATCAAGTTGGCGCGTGCCGGCCGATTAGCAGGCGCTCGCGCACACTTGTCGCGCCTTGCTAGTGCAAAAGAGCCGTCTCCCCCCCCCTGCTGTTGTAAGACACGGACAACGGCTCAATGGACACGCGTTCCACGCGTTGCGCGATTACCGCTTGGCTATGTAGCGATCCGTGTCCGTGTATAACTATATATTCGCGCTCGCTGTATCATGATTGCGTTTTGTTATAACTGCACTCTCCTCTCTCTCTTATTCTGTACAAGCGAGTGTGCAGGCTCTCTCGGTATTTTTTGCCTGCAATATAATAATTACAGAAGTTTTGTATTATCATTATAGCCATACGGAAAACGGGAAAAGTGTATAATAGGACTGCCGGGTTTTCCGAATGCTCTCGCATGGACATACGCATCTTCTTCACACCTCCTGCGCGCGCGATTATTAAAATTATTTATGCAGACTTGGCTTCTTCAACGCGTTACACCAGCAGAGCGAATTAAGCAAATGAAACTTTTATGTGTATACAGAAATAGCTGGAGTATATGCGTGTACGTTGCGCGGGTGGCTGAGGTACGGCTCTCGCGGAAGCGTTAAGGTGTCCGAGTCCGTTGGTCTGCATGTGCTCAGCGTTAATTGCGGTTCGACGACCGATTCGCTTACGCGAGCGAGCGCGACATAAACAAAGTTTGCGCGCGCGCGCTCGATTATACATATACGTTGCCGGGGCGCACTTTGGCTTAATTTGTATGCAGCTCCCGCTGACGCATCTCCAGTTTTATTAGATCCATTAGGGATAAATCGGGCTTTGCTTCCTCCTTTTTCTTCATCGACGCGCCTTTTGCTCTCCTCCCCCTCCAGATTATTTCTTTCGCTTTCTGCCGAGAGAGCAAACTCGCTCTCTCTCGCGGTACACGCTGTTTTTGCGCCCATAGCGCGGCTCGCGCTGCTGCGCGGAATCATCGAGTCATCTCGAGCAAGGCTTATAATTTGCTTGTTTTTTTCTTTCTTCCGCGATCGTCAGCTGATCGAGAGATCCACGCGGAAGGATGAAACAAGCAAGCCGAGCGAGCGATTTGCCGAGATTAATTTAGCATTTGTAGAAAGAAACGAGCTTATGCGCATTTATTTTCAAAGCGCATGTACAGAGCTTCGAATAGCAGCAAGTCTCGTTATACTCCACTGTCTCTCTCATTCCTTTTGCATTTTCCGAGCTGGAAATCGAATTGTGCTATCTCCTATATAACGACGGTCAAGCTCGCTGCAGTCCAATTGGGCATAAGACGGGGGACAAGGAGGAGGCGGTGATGCATGATATACTAATGATCAACCGTGTGGTTGACATGTATTTCGTGTGCAAACTAGGTCGCAGCCACTGTTGCGCAAGATTACGAGGTATCGGACATCCAGTGCAGCGGAGCGAGCTCGAGCGCGGACCTGCTGACCGCCAAGATCAGGCGGCCGATCGGCTTCCGTGGCGGGCCGCTCTTCGCGGACGACCGGGCGGCGGACCCGCTCGCCGACCCCTACTGTCAAATCAGGCCGGATCCCAGCGATCCTCAGGAGGACAATTATTTCCTCAAAGTAACGGACTTTACACGCTGCGGAATACTCAAGCGCAATGTAAGTCCTCTGTCTTTATATACTTTTTTTTCTCTCTCTCTCTTGTCCGCCTCTCTTTGTGTTTTTTTTTCTTATTTCCATCTCTCCTAGTGTCCTCCTTTCCTTTTTTTCCTTCCTCCTTGACTTTTTGTCCACCGCGTCCGACTGACTGACTGATCGTATCTAATTCGCCGAGTTTTAAATATACCCCCCAAATGGGAGCACGGATTTAATTAAATAAATTACATCTGGAGCTCCGGGGCCTTCTCTCTCTCTCTCTTGCCGACGCAATTACGTACTCTGATATTTATAACCGATAACGTAAGTTGAGTGGAATGAGCGCTAGTGTAACGAGAGAGAGATATGTAAGCCTAGAGCGCTACATAGATGCTGATGTATGTATACGTGGTAAAATGTGTGTCGGGCGCTCAGGGATTCATCCACCTGCGGATCTGGTTCCCGGCTTTCCCCGGCGTCGTCATGCTCGCCGACCAGGAGCTGATACTGATGTGCCGGCCGCCCGAGCCGACCCTGCTCCGTCACAAGGCCGCTGGCTTCGCCGGCACGTTGTAAGTAGCCACACACACACACCTAACACATACCGCTTAGGCGAGCCTCCGTCTCTCGTCTAACCATAGGCTCCTTGCCGACGATCCCTCTGCCGGCAGTCCCCACGGCGCCCGCGTCTCCGGCGTGGTCGAGGAGACGCCCGGGAGGCTCGAGTACGAGGTCGCCCTGTACCGCGAGGCCAGCGGCAACGCCACCGAGGCAGGAGGAGCGGCCCCCCAGCAGCAGCAGGCCGGCCAGGCGGTGGACCAGGCGGTGCCGATCGGCACGAAGCTCCAGCTGCGCGCCCGCATCAGCCCCGAGAGCGCCTGGGGCTACATCAAGCTGCTCGAGGTGACGGTCAGCCCGGACCCCGACCAGCCCCACGCCCCCGGCAGCGTCGTCCTCGTCAAGGACGGCTGCCGGAACCGCGACTTCGCCTCGATCATACCCCACCAGCCGGCGCGCTATCGCGACCGCAAGAACGAGGTCTTCCTCGACTTCGAGGCCTTCCTCCTCAGCTCCATGAGAGACAGGTCGACCCTCTGGATACACTCGCAGATCAAGGCCTGCATGGAGCCACAGGACTGCCAGCCGGTATACTTACACCGCCAGCCACTTTTGCTCGATCTCTACTCGGATATGTTATAGCTCTTGGGCGCTTTGCTTCAGGACTTCTGCCTGGACCTGTTCGAGCCGTCGGGCCACGGGAAGAGGAGAAAGAGGGCGATCGAGGGCAAGGGCAACGCGACCGAGTACTACCCGAGGCAGGGCCGACTGATCCAGCGCTACAACGACTCCACGCCGACGACCAAGTTCAAGGAGAACATCGAGTACACGGTCATCATGCCTGACGGTCGGTATCCTTCGTATAAACACACAAACAAGTCCCAGAGATCGTTTCCATCTAAACATCGCACCCGCACCGATTTATCATCCATTGCAGATCTGTACGAGCGCGTCGCCGCGAATCTCGAGGGCAGCTGCGGCAGTTTTCTCTACGTCGCCGCCGGTCTCGGGGGCCTGCTCGTCCTCTCGGCCTTGATGATGTGCTATCTCGCCTCGCGGCTCCACAGCCTGTCGATCGCTCCGCCGATGCAGGGCAAGCCGATCGACGATCTCGTGAGGGACCGGGCGAGGAAGTACTGCGACCTCGGCCATGGCTACACCGGCCGCTCGACCATGCAGTAGTTCTCTCTCTCCCTCTATCTCTGTTTCTCTCCAATTGGGCTTCTTCGTCGGAGTGCGCGAGACACACAGACACACACCTGCACGAGCATCGGATTATTATTATTATTATTAACTTGTTCACCTTTTCTTATTTATCATTTGGGAATTGATTACGACTATCTCTGTCTCTCTGTTTCTTTATGTTTTTTTTTCTCAATGCTCGCGCGCGTAGTTATCTCTATCTCAACGACCTACTTTAAGCCTGATGTCCGCGTTGAATCGGGCGCCGATTTTACGAGATCAATCATATGCAATATACGAGTAATTTTATAAATATAGTTTATTCGGTCAAGCTATGACGACGACTTAGCGGCGTATATTTATAATTATTTATTCTTCTCTGTACGCGTTTAATTATTTAATTTATTTATTTGCTATACCCTGTACGTTTATTTATTTGCGCGAACAGTATTCCCATTCTCCTATTTTATTTAGGCTTTTCGAGTCGCTTTTCTACAACGAATAAACAACGTTGAGATATAGGTAAGTTAAGATAAATAGGAAGAAAAAAAAGATAAATCAAAAGCACGAAACAAAAAGAAATGACAATTTGATTTAGTTGGAAAGCTTAATAGTACATTAATTTTAAGTATGAAATGAATGCTATTGCGAGACCTGAATGTACGAGCACAAAGTCAATATAATTTAATATTACTCACTCGCAGCGATACGCCGAATAACGGCCGAATAATTGCGGATGCCGGAAACTGAACGAGACTGAAGCGCACCAGTAATAAGTGATTTGACTCAAGATTTCATTTAGATCATACGTTCGTTCTATGTATATATACGTACACAAACATTTTGTTTTTTCTAATTTATTTTTGTTTGCTAGAAAAATTGACGTAGTTGCCACCAACAATTTTTGTTATCGACAACAAACAAAACGACAAATTATTATTTACATGAGTTACATAAAATTTATTTCTGGTGGTCGTTATTTAAACGATTATTTTTAAAATTATTACGTATTTTGAGAGCACTTAATTTGAAAATACGAATTATTGTAAGTTAGTATTTATGTAACCTTAGGAAAATTTAAATGAAAAAAATCTTGTCTGCAATGTATCATATAAGTTTAATAAAATGTAGTTTTAAAAATTATAATGTAAAGAGTAAACTACAATAAAATATTCATTTAAAAAACAAAATATTAAAGTTTTACATTCTCTTGTTTGAATCATTTATATTAGAATTGGCATGAAACAAAAATACTTTTTTATGTTGTAAATAAATTTTATTGCGTAAATAATATTTTTTTTTATAATTTTGATAAAATTTAGACGAGGTATATAAATTTAAGAATGGCACTGATTACAACTAAAATGCATTTTAAATAAAAAACAACATATAGCGTAAGTTAATAAAAAAATATTTAAAATGTTACATAGTAAATGATATATCTTAACTGCTAAACAACATTACAAAAAATAGAGATTGCCATAATACATAAACAAAGTAATCGCGATTGGCCTGCGATAAAAGCGTAACATATTTGATATGTGTAACGTACATCAAATACTGTAATCCATACAGGTTTGAAATGGAATTGTATAATTTTGCCCAACACGAAGCGAAATATTGGAAATCGTAAACGCTATACTTAAATCTTAGAAATGAATCTTTGGTCACTTGTAGAGACTAAGATTAAAACTAGGATTTTATGATTGTTATAAAAGTAATTTAAATATATTAATTTAAAAGAGTAATCTTTTGATGTTAAATTAAAAAAAAAGTTATTAACATTATTCAAATGTACACCCACTTCTGAACCTTATCAATAGAAGTGATTTACACTATTTAAAATTTAATTAACTGTTTACAATAAAAAGTGCAAACAACATTACAATTAAAAAACTTTAAGCCACAAATACCAATAGCACTTTAGCTCCAAAGAGTCATACAAGGAAACAACGTTTAAAACGAAAAACAAAAAGTAAATGAAGTGTTCAATCTATAGAGAGTAACAGTTTCACTTAATTTAAGAACAAATCGTTTTATAATATAATGTAAAGTGATGATTTTAATAAGCATTTTATGTCCTACCTACTATATGACCATAGAAAATCTTTTACTTCTCAACATTAATTGGCGTAAATTTATAAAGTCAATAAATAATAAAAATCCTTGCGCAATATTTACACTGCAGGCTCCAAAAATATTTCATTTTGTTTTGTTTTTTTTTTTTGCAGAATAGTTCATTCCTTGTTTGCATTATTTGTTTTGATATATGCCTCATAAGCAGCCAATTCTTTTTTCTCCTTTGCTAAATTTCTGTCTTCAAATTCCAACCTGTAATTAAAAGCTTTATGAGCATAAACACTATTTTTACAAATCATTTATTGCAATAGACAAAATAACCAATTTATTTATAATGTAATTAATTAAATAATTAATTCCATAACTCTTATAAAAATAAGAATAAAAAATTCAGACTTTATTAATTCTAAAACTTTTTTGCATCTAATTATACCATAAAAATTTTTTTATTTAAGACAGACAGACTAGATAATATTTTTAAATTGAAAAATTAAAAATTTGTTCTTAAAAATAGTGGTATGTAATAATATCAGAAGAAGTATGTTTTTTAAAAGTTACTTTGATGTGATTGTAACAATAATAATTAAAAATGTAATTTGGTGTGAATAAATAAAAATAATGTAGAAAATTAAAGTAAAAAAATAAACATTTATTGCTGTTTTAAATATTAAATACAAAAGAGTGAGTGAGTTGGAATGAGTTATCGGTTGTTCAAGTTCTTAATGATTGCATAAAGCTCCTTGGACCTGGAGGAAAATGCAATTTATAACTTAAAATGCGCGTTAAAAACATTTCGTAAGTACATTTAAATAAAAAAGAACAAAGTGAAAGTAAAATTTTATTCTAAAATCAGTGTTTAAACGAAATTTTTTTAAAAATTGTTGAAATAGATCAATTTTAAAATTTAACAATATTTTAAAAATTATTATTTTTCAAAGATTATTATATATTAAAAATTAAATGTCATACCTGTGGAGTATTATTCGTTCAACGATTTTTTCGGTTGTCATATCATTGTTACTGTCAAGTATTTTAAACTTATTTTGTTTTTTTGGTTCCGCATAAGGATCTGTACCATCTTCACATAACATTACTGGATTTTTACCATGACAAATAACAGACACGTTAAAGTGCTCCATTAAATCACTACTAATCTTGTAAGGAGCACCTATCACGACTTCATTTACATACTAAAACAAAGATATCAATAAATATATTAAAATTCTCTTTGATAATTTTAACCAAAATATCTAAGTAGTATTATAAATGTTTTAACACTCACTTTACAAGCTAAAACACTGAGCACTCTTTCATGAAGATTCATTATTGGATAATTTCCACCTTTATACCTATTGACTGCAGGATCTGTATGCAATCCAACAATTAAATAGTCCCCTTGCTTTTTAGCAACTTCTAAGAAATCTAAATGGCCAACATGGAACAGATCAAAGGCACCATCGACATAAACTACTTTATCACCTGGTTGAGGACTTTTTCCATCACTAAACTGTATGATTTTCTGTGTAGTTGGTAGAAACTGTGAACATCCTGTCCATGGACTCCGTGCTTGTCTATCTTGTCCCATACTTTTACTTGGTTCCCTATCTACACTGTACTCACTATCACCTCGCCTGAAATGTTGTCTTGTCATTAGCAGCATGCGACCAACCAAATCAGTTGTAGATACTCCGGCAGTTCTTTGAACTTCTCTAAATTGTAAAACAGTATTTATTAATAAAATTATTGTAGATAAAATTTGTTAAATTGTATGTAATATCAAATTACTTATAACGCCCAGCTGACTTGACAAGATGGTAGGTATCAACTCCATCGGCAGTCATTGTAATATCATCGCCATGTACACAAAAATCACAGTTGTATTTGTCTAAGGTCTCCAGAGTTGTAACATAGGGTGCTCCTTCAACAACTTCATCTACCCATTTAATGCCTCTAACCATTTTATACCTAAGAAGATTCATTATTATTTTACATTTAATCAATAGTAGTTAAAATTAAAGTCAGTGGCTTTGGAGTTTAAAAATTTATTTTGCCCGTAAGTTTGATACCAAACTTTATTAAATTATAAGCGTACTGAAAGATAAAAATGTCAAGAGCTTTGTGGAGCTTAAGAAAAGTGAAGAAGGCTTCATTGATTGCAATTTTAAGTGCATGATATACACATAATTACATATAATGAGGTTTTAACCTTATGGAAGGTCAGGTTTGTCAGATAAAAAGCATTTCCTTCGTGATATGTCATTGAGGCGAAGCGCGATAAGCAATGAAATTTATTTAAAATATACCGGGAATCAGCTGTGGGATTAAGTGTGTATTCACAACGATCACACACGCGTATGTATATTGCAGGGAAAACACACCTTTCCTCCTGATTGAAAACAGGCGGGCCCTTGTGCTTGGTGATCTCCTCGTCGGTATGTACGCCGACTACCAAGTAGTCGCCCAACGCCTTGGCCTGCCGGAGGGAGTTCGCGTGGCCAAAATGAACCATGTCGTAGCTGCAACAGACGCGCGTTCGCAAGGATCAATATCGGAAAATAAATAAAGCCTGACGCAACGGGGGGCGCGCGCTTGCCTGCGTGTGACTAACGCCAGGGTCACGGGTGCGATCTCCTCGGAAATAACGACGAATCAATCGACTTTTCAGTTATTATTCCGAGTGACGTGGCCCAACGACTTTTCAAGCGGTGACGCCGCCCCTCTTCCTCCCTCTCTGCACCCCAAGATTTCGGAGCATCGTGCCAACTACACGTGGATATCCCGTGTACTTTGGCAAGTCCGAATCGGAGCTTTGAGGGGTGCAGGGGGTTTTCAAGGGAAAATAACTCACCACCCATCGCACCAGACGCGAACCTGCTTGCGTTCTTCCGTCATGTCGTTCCGGGTCGAAGGCGACGCGACAACTGGCTAGTCTCAACGCTCGAGGCCGACTCGAGCCGCAGCAGTAGAGCGAGTATAAGCAGTCTGCCTCTGCATGCGTCAGCCGCTCCGAGGGCCAGAGGAGTGGAGCCCGGGGGGGAGGAAGAGAGAAGAGGGGGAGAGGTTACCCTCGTGAGGAGAGCGCGCGCGGAGCCGGCGGCCCCGAAAGTCTCGCCACTTTGCGTCGACGCCGGCGCCCCGCCCCTCCCACGCTAGCTTTCGCAGCAGCAGCGAGCGTTGTTTGCTTTATATATATATCGGGACTGGAAAAAGAAATCGCGCAGCAGAGCTAAGAAGCAAGCAGCCGGTGTTTTTCCGCGCCGGCGAGAGACGCGCTCCGATGGGCCGAGGAGAAAAGAACGGCCTGCCTGCCAAACGCGCCTGTCGCCTGACTCATTCCGACTATCTCTTAGAAAGGATGCCTCCCTCTTGATTAATGCCCCCCACCACCCCTCTACTCTTCGACGATCACTACTGCCGCTCGATCTGTCTCACGACTTTGCGAAACTTTGAGCGAATTGATTTATGTATGCGGCTTTACTCGCGTTATTGCGCGCGGTGAACATTTTTCATTTTGCGGATTTCTATTTTGTTTTGAAATATTTATAAAGATTAAAAGGAAAATAAGTCGACTAGCTTTCCGATCGAAGAATCACATACGTGTGCGCAGGCATGTATACCTCTATCGTTGCGTCGCGACGATTATGTGGAATATCCCGCTGCTGCGCTCGTCTATACTTATGTACTTTTACTGCATTAAGCGCGTTATCAGCCCGAACGTTGGGGAAAATTTATAGCCGAAAAATATATAAGTATAGCCTGCTTGCAATGAAAAATTTTCGGTCGAGCTAGGACTATTTATAAAACGTGAGCTCACACCATAATCGATTCGAGTATAGCGCTCGTTTAAAATTCATAGGCTATAGCATAATGTTCGGTAAAAAAAAAAACAACGTGGAATGCCGCGCGACTATCGGGTAAACAACTTTTTTGTTTCCACATTGTTTCACGTAAACCTCGAAACACCGGGATTTCCCCGGGTACGAATTGCAGTTTGATGTATCGATTCGAGAAAAACGAACAATTTGTGTGTATCTGCTCTTACAACATTGTAGAGCGCAGACTAATTTTTCGTCGAGTCCAGTCTAAACAAACCACACGCAATCGTGGCGATTAATAAAACGGATAATCTCAGCTTGTATATCCGCTTTTTCACGTCGCCGACACGCAAGCCAAGTATAATAGTCCGCATTAAAGATTTTAAAATGAAACAACATGAATTATCGAAAAAAACTTCGAATTACAATTAGTCGCTACAAAATATCGACAGCCCGGGAGTGCGATACAAGCGCGCACGTTGTCCGAGACCTAAATATAAAAAGTACACAGCGGCTTTGGAGTGCACAATCGAGAGACGTGGCATAAACAATCTTATCGTCCCTCGACTGGAATCGACATTCTTAAGTGTAACCAGAAATCGTACGAGCTGCCGAGGAGCAATCGCCGCCGGCTTTCTTCGCCCGGCCGCGCGGTTTCAATTTTCGAAACTCGATACCGCCACTTGTAACTACGATGCTCTATTGTCACTTCGCGCCTACCGATAAACAAATTCCTATATATTAGCTCTCGATCGAAAACTCGTAGTTACAAGCGAATGCTCATCTAACGCCCGTCGTCCCTGGAACGCCAACGTCCAATTATGTTCGGGGAAAAAAAATTCAGAAGTATTTATTTGCTTCAAGATGATGCGGCGACATTTTCTTCACCGGGGGGGCCGGTCTTTTATTGCTCGTGGAAAAGTCAAAGTCCACCGGAGAGGGGAACGGGCAATTTTGCTGAGTTCAGCTGAAAAATAGCGGCGTTCCATAAATTGCTGATTAACTATCATTATTCTGTCTTTCTACGTTGATAAACGTAGTTTATGGCTTGAGATTAATGTCGAAGAATTCAAATAACTAACAACGTCATATTTTTTTGCTTATCAATGTTTAATTAAAGTATTTTTATCCTGCGACTTTTGTTACAACAAAGGCTACTATTGAATTAACGATTAAATTTTTTGGAAAGTTTTCGGACGATAACAAATAGTAGTGAAACGTATAAGAAGAATTTTTCGAGTTTAAACACTTATGAGAGATTGGATGAAATAAAAGTATATGTTTAGTATGTTTTCTGCATAATATACGTTTCATTTATTTTACGATTGTACACGACGTTGTAATGCAGACACTTTGATGAATTTTATAAAATAATTTTATTAAATAACAATATCTTACGTCGATAGTTCATGATAGAGTGGTGATTTAATCTAAAGACTTACAAAATGAATAAACTAATATTTAAAGGGATACAATAGCTTATCAAAACTCAATTTAGGTACATAAAACTGTAACTCATTCTAAGAACATCTATATTGCATCTACATCTTGTATGCATATCTATTACAAGGAATACTTTTATTCTCGTTAATCATAATATTATGATTCAAGCATAAAAATAATTGATATAATTAAAATTAATCTGCAGCTACGTAAATTTATCCCAGACCAGTCCTCATATTCTCTTTAGTTCTAATTTACATCAAGTTCATCGTAACACACTTAATAGCCATTTTGTCTTCCTCCGTATCCACCACCGCCTCCAGATCCGTATAAACTTCCATTGTGACTATAACTGTTTCCAAGTCCGCTGCCTAAGCCACCGCCACTACCTAGGCCACTACCACTGCCTAATCCACCGCTACTACCCAAGCCTCCGCTACTGCCTAAGCCGCCTCCACTGCCCAATCCACCACCTAAGCCACTGCCTAAGCCACCGCCTAGACCACTGCCTAGACCGCCGCCGAGGCCACTGCCTAAGCCACCGCCAAGGCCACTACCTAGGCCGCCACCGAGACTGCTGCCTAAGCCACCGCCACTGCCAAGGCCACCGCTACCCAGTCCGCCGTAACTGCTTTGACCAAAAGATTTGCTTCCGTAGCTGCTGCCTAGGCCACCTACAAGTATAATAATTATGAAGTTTTGGAATTCATAAGAAAAATAATGGCATAATAATGCTCATTTCTAATGATTCCACTCACCACCACGGTCAAGGCTGCGGTCATTAAATCGGCGCTCATCTCGGCGACCTCCGCGCGGTCCGGACCCTCTAGGTCCACCACCAGAGCGTCCTCCTCCACTGCGACCTCCGCCAAAGCGACCGCCTGAATGTCAAAAGTACATTTAATAACTCTAAAACGTTTGTAATTTTCTACACAAATTATCAATTGTATGCTCCTTACGTTTGAACGCTCCGGGGTTTCTCGCAAGATCGTAAAGTTTGGGATTGACGACCTGCTTGGCTTCCTCAAGAACTTGAATCAGGTCGTTTGCTTTATGTGCGTTTGCAGGAGTAAAGAAGGCATAAGCCGTTCCACTACGCTGTGATCTTCCGGTACGTCCGATTCTATGGACGTAGTCCTCCGAGTTTGACGGGTAGTCCAAATTTATTACAAACTTGACATCCTCCACATCTGTATAAAAAGACTAGTGATGATCGGGGAACAGCAAAGTACTTGTTTCTTTGTGGTTTCATATTATTCGAGAAGTCGAAAGTTTTATTTTTTGTATTTTGAAATAAGATTTGAATCCGAAAAAAATCAAAGATTTCATAGATCCCAAAAAATGCTTTTGCTGATTTTATACCATGCAATGACTTTTTTGAAATTAAAATATCTCAATGCGCTTAGAGAACCTAATCTCATGAAATCATACTTACCAACATTTTCAGATTTCACTTTCTTATTGAATATCTGATTTTTTTTATATGTATAAAAAGCAAAAATACATTCATTGGATTGAATGGGTTTTTGCTTGACTATTGGAAAAAAAATTAAATATTCAAGATATTGAAGGAGGTAAAGTGACGAATCAGAGATGTCGGTAGAATAGAGATCGAAATTTTCAGCTAAGTAAGCTAACTTGCAGTACAGTAAAATGTGACAAGTTTAAGAAAAAAATAAAGAAACTTTAAAACCGCCGTAGAAACTGACCACAAAGATCAAGCGAATATTGTATTTACCTTGTATTTTGCATTGCTGGAAATGTAAATACATTTTTGAAAATGTAGAGGAATCAAAGCTCAGATGGTTGTTCTCTTAGGAGTCTCGCTTTCGATCGTTTTAGCGAGCTCTCGATTTAGTCTTAGGGACTTGCACACCCCTCTCTCCCGCACCAAAGTATGGATCTGTGCTGGTCTTTGAAAATCTCTTGCTGTACGCCGTGGCTGCACTTGAAGCCATACCAATCTAGTTCTCCAACCGGGCCCGTGTCTATCTATCTGTCTTGTGCTCGGCATCAAGAACCCGCGTTTGCATAACTGTATTCTTGCGAATTTAATACGACCGTTCGGCGTTACTTTATCAAACTATTGTCTCGGCATTTTTTTCTCTCTCTCGATAATGTACCGCTAACGAACGAACGCCTAATTGGTTGACATTAAATTACAATTTCATTTGCCAAGTAAGCAACAGCACGCAAACGATAACTTGATACCATTACACTAACAGTTTGAGTTTAAAGTGAGTGTATTTTTCTATTGTATTTCGTGTGTTTGTTGTCACGCACAATAACGTCGGCCTAACATTTAGTTATTCCATACTTTGGACCGTCGCAGGTTTAGAGTAAGAGTGTGTGTTCTGAGTGGCACGGCAGGTTGAGGCACAGCGTAAGGTTAGCTTGTTGATCAGGGGGCGACGACCAGCAGTCACGCCCCGTTTCATTTATTTAATCCAAAGCAAGCTTCTCCAGAGTTCTTATCATTGATAAAACTCCGTCGCATGTGCCTCTGAAAACACATAGAACAGCAAATTACAACCAGACTGACAAGACTCGGCGTTTCTAAACGCGCCCGAATAGAAAGGATTGGACGTTTTTTTTTTGGCTCGTGTTCAAACCTTCTTTCGTGACGTACTTAGCGCTGAACTATTCTGAAGCACCGTTCAATTCTGCATAAATTCACTTACTTTTTCAACAGATTTCTTACTAATTTATGCCTAAACGTACATCAATTCTTTTTATAGGTGTAATAAAAATAATTTATGGAGAAATTGCACTAAGCCTTCAGAAATTACGTGCTACCGTTGTCCTTAAATAAATCTAGTTAAGCCTATGTATGTCACATAGTCGTTGCGCGATGCGTCATGCATCAATATATTGCTAAATTTGTTTTCATAAAAGAAAGAAAATTGTAAGTTACTTTTCTCATATAACTGAAAAATGACGACTTACAATTTTTCATGCATATAATGTCCTAAAACTATTTTGTTGTAAGATTCAACTATGCTTATGGAGCTGAAACTGAAGCGCAATCCTTTACGAAATTATTAATTATTAATAAACTAAGAATATAAATTAATTTATGAATAAATCAAGCTCTTAAGTACGTACTATCTAGAGCCTGAATGTAAATCAGTCTGGCACATGCCGTTGTCCGTTGCCACGTTTGAACGTTTAAATAATTTGAACCTTATAACCATCACAGCCTGACCCTTACATCATTAAATTGGAAAATTTTGTATAACATATCTTACCTAGACCTCGCGCTGCTACATCAGTTGCCACTAAAATAGCCGATCTGCTGCTTCTAAATTCTGTTAATAAAAATAATGTAAGATGATTACAAATTCAATTTCAGACAATTTTGAAAAGATTTAATGAAACTTACGACTTAATACGTAATCTCGTTCCTGTTGGCTTTTGTCGCCATGAATTCCAAGTGCGTTCCAACCATACCTATTAATTGACCTTGTGATTTCATCTACTTTCCTTTTAGTTTCTACAAAAATAATAGTCTTGTTTTCTGGCTCATTAGAAATTTCTTCTAAAAGTTTAAGAAGTTTGCCCTCCTTCTCGTATTCTTCGCATACATCTACTATTTGCAAAATATTGTGGTTTGCAGCCAGTTGCAAGGACCCAATGTTGATTTGTATATAATCAGTTAAGAATTCCTCTGCAAGATTGCGTACTTCTTTTGGCCATGTAGCAGACCACATAAGAGTTTGTCTATCTGGTCTTATTTGTTCAATGATTTTTCTTATTTGGGGTTCAAAACCCATATCTAACATTCTATCAGCCTCATCTAATACTAAGTAGGTGCATCTGTAAAAAAAATATTATATAAGAAATTCAATCAATTATATTTTTAATGAAATTGTAGAACTCAGTATTACCTTCTCAAGTTTGTTGTGCCACGCTCCAAAAAGTCAATCAGACGACCTGGAGTAGCTATGCAAATTTCAACACCACGCTCTAAATCACGTGCCTGTGGTCCTTTAGGAGCACCACCAAATATGCATGTGTTTCTAACGTGAGATGAAACTCCAAAGTCAGCAGCTACTTGCTGGATTTGTTGAGCTAATTCTCTTGTTGGAGCTAGGACTAAAGCTATTGGCCCATCATTTTTAGCTAAACGAGGTTGGTTATTGATGTGCACAATTGCAGGAAGAATGTAAGCTAATGTTTTTCCAGACCCTGTCTGAGCAATGCCCACCATGTCTCTTCCAGAGAGAGCTATGGGCCATCCTTGAGCCTAAATAAACAAAAGTAAAATTAAAGCATAAGAATTCCAAATAACAACGAACAAAAAATCCAAAACAACTTGTAATGTACTCTTACCTGAATGGCTGTAGGCTCTCCAAATCCTTGTCTTCTAATTTCAGTCATTACGTAATCTGGAAAACCACCCTCCTCAAAATAAATATTGGGAGATGGAACTTCCGTGCCCTTGACCGTGATCTCCTTATCGGATCTGTAAGCCTCGACGACGTGAAGGCTGCGATTGCTGACGTTGGGGTGCGGCCGGTAAAAGTCCTTGCGGAAGGGCTGAAGAGAGCTCATGTCCCATCGGGGCTTGCGCAGCCGTTCTCCAGGCTGGGAGTTCTTGAAGCAGCCCCGACTGCCGTAGGGCCCGGGATCTCGGGCGCCGAACCTTCCACCGCCTTCTCGGCCACCGCCGAACCTTCCAGCACCCATGCGACCGCCGCCGCTTGGGCGTCTGTCACCACCGCGATCACGGTCCCTGTAAGCCCTACGGGCAGGTAATTAGTATCGCGAATATCTTTGCTTTGCCATCGGGTCTTCGACGTCTAAGCCAAAGCTGTCACTCGGACAGACTTGTAAATAAATTGTAAAAGAAAACGTCTCGGGGTGGCTAATTGAATTGAAGAAAAACATTCCACGAGCGCAGTAAGAAAAACTACGCAGAAAAGGAGGCAGAAGGTGAGTCTGGTATTATTGGTAAGGACGAAGCAAAATGTCGCGCGCCAGTCCTGCGCGGAGAGGAGGCAAAAGGTGTCGTCGGTGAGGAAAGGTGTAAGCAGACGGGGGCATCGCCGGGAGGTAAGACGTTTAGAAAAATACTCACATAGTCATTTAATCGTGACAATATGCGTTAAATCCGAGCCGGTGCTTGCTCTCGTATGGCGTGCTCTAGACGCTTCCGAAGCGCAGGCAAGAAGACGTATGAGAAGAAGCCGCTTAGCTCGCGATCGTGAGAGCCTCTCTCTAACTCTCTAACGCAGGCAGTTATTCGCCAAACAAAATGGCCGAGCCGCCTTGATTTCGAGTCCCTCTCTCTTTCTCCTTCTCTCGGTCGCTCGGATTGGTGGAGGCACCGGGAGATGTTCCTAGTTCCACGAGCGTTCCGTTCCGGTTAACAGAGCGCGCGCGACTCCGTCGACTGCTATGATGCGTGCCGGCCCGTTTCGCCCGTCCATGGGCGGGCATTCCAAGAAAAACGAAATACCGGCCCCGTCGGTGTGCCGGAGGAGAGCCTCCTAAGGTGGTGGAAAAGGGAAGAAGGTATAGTGCGGCAACGCATACACACACACACACACACACACTGGAGCATCATCTCGTTCTCTCGGCGCACAATCGCCAGCAGGCAGCAACGCGTCCTTGGGGATATGTGCGACCTGTCGGTGTGGCAGGCAACTCACCGTCCAGTGCAAATTGTACTAGCCGAGTAGTGACAAGTGTGTGCAGCCCAAGGTGAGTTGCCCCCCTCTCTCTTCTTTTGTTTACCTTTATTTCGAGATTTTTTTCATTAGCCGAGATTTGTTGCCCTACTCCTTTCCGTTTGTCGGCTTTTTTCTTTCGACGTCGCTTATTCTCTTATTTTCTTACGTTATTTTCCTTGTTTATCGAATGTACACAAACCGAGGTGTATTCGGGAATAATTACGGGGGGGCAAGGATGCGCCGTCGGCGAAATCATTCGGTATAACCGTTTGCTCCGGTTCGTGGGGATTATTTGAAAAAAGGTTCATTGGGATAGGAAGACGGATTTTTGTATAATTGTTTTTATTAATAAAGCACGCGCTCGTTATCGACTAATTCAAGATTCTATTCGCAATTGTCAAATAGAACCAAAAACCAACCAATCCATCGAGAGTATTTCCTAGGAATTTTTCGGTTTTCTTTGCTATAGTTCTGTTTGGTTACATTTGACTTGACCGTCGGTTGGTAACGCATTCAAATTTCAATTGCGAATACTGTGCAACACAAGTTTCTTTTCATAAATAATTATTTTCAAGTTTTCAAGCTCTATTAATCAATTAACTGGTTTTGTATAAATTTTTTTTTCTTCAAATCATCAAAAATATTTATTTTTCTTCGTTTGTTCTTCAATCATGAGGGGTTCCAATTTTTAAAAATCACAAGTACAAAGCCAGCAGAAAAAAAACGATTATAGACACTTCATAAAAAAGAAATCGAAGAGACTAGACGCGGCGAGTTATCGGTGAAGGCATTGGGAAGGGAAGAGAAATCGATAGGAAATAAGAATCGCCGCGCCACCTGGTATCCCGGAATAACAGCTTAATCCGTGGAAGTCGCGCAGGGAATTCCGGAGCAAAAGCAGCTAAGCAAGTTCGCATCCCCGAGCCGCTGCCGCCCGACAAGGGGCGCACTCTCTCGTCGGCCGAGAAGTCGGAGCAAAGCGTCGTAGCTCTCTCTCTCTCTCTCTCCGTGGCCAGGTCGGCCGGTGGCGGGCGCGGGGGCGAGGGGGGTGTGAGAGGAATCTCGTTGGTCCTTCTCTCGGGCTGCAGCAGCAGCAGCGCCGCGCAGAGCCGAGTGAGGGCCGCCGCCGCCGGAGCAGAGAGAAGGAGAAAGACCTCGGCGTCTCGGTATATATGCCTCTTGCCTTCCCCTCGGGGTCCCGTGTGGGGCTCTCGGTACGCCGCCGCGCGCTCCGAAAGCTGTGTGCCGCTCTCGCTCAGCCGCGAGTTCATTCTCCTTGTCTCCTCTCGTCTCTCCAAGTCTCCTCCTCCTCCTGCTCCGTGTCTCTCGCGTCTCTCGCTCGGCTTCTCTCTCTCTCTTATCCTCGCGTGCACATGTACACACATGAATAGGCACGACGACGGGCCGTTGTGCAGTCGTGTAAGTGCGCCCGCTCGCGTATAGCGGAGCCCTGCTCTTCGGCTCTCTCTCTCCTTCCTTCGGCTTTTCTCAGAGAGAAGAGGGGAGCTCAAGAGCGCACGGTTGCAGCGGCGTTCTCTCGGACGTCCCTCGGCTCTCGGAAAGAGAGCGCGTGCTGCACCGATCGACGAGCTGCAGCGGCAGCAGCCTCTCCTGCATGCCTACAGCAATAGCAGCATAGCGCGCACCTATACCCCTCCTGCCCTCCTTCGAATTTCGGATTTTCCATTCTTCCTTTTCCCTCTTTCTCTCTCTCTCTCTTTTGCTCTCTATACAACCCGACAAGTAAAGCTCTTTAAAGGAAGGCCCGCTGCTATAAAGCAGTAGGAGCAATACCCCAGCGACGGATAGAGACGGGGAGTAAAAGGAGAAGGAGGAGAAGGACTTTGTGAAGCGCCGGGGGCCCCTGCGGAGAGAGCAGTCCCCGCTCATCGCAGAGCGCCGCCGTCGCGTTCCGGCCGGGCCGCGACAATAGAGTCACAAAATCGACGTCCGTAGCACACCCCTCTGGGTCTGTGCTACTAGCCCTCCACCCTCCTGGCCCCGTTATACATACCCCATCCCCCCCCCTGCCTATGGCCCTTGGGCGCTATTTGCTCTTTGGCGGGCTTTTTTTCCCGAAAAGAGCCGACCGATCATCCGCTCATTTTACGGGGAGGGGGAGGAGCAGTCGTACAACACAGCAGTCAGGTTTTTTTCTCTTCCTATCCAACCGTGCGCCTAGTCTTATGAGACTTTATATAAACGTATATGTATAAAGAGAGAGAAAAGGCAATGGGGCCAGCTCGTCCCTGGTATACACGTTATAGGTGGACGAGAGAGAGAGAGAGAGAGAGAGAGAGAGAGAGAGAGAGAGAGAGGACGTCGAGGCGCTGCAGGAGCAATTACGCGCATTCTGTGCGAGAGAACGCTGCTGCTGCTGCGGCTGCTCCGTCTTCTCGTCCCGCAGCGCGTTCTCGCTCGCCTCTCGCTCCATTCCATTCCATTCATATGTACAGTTATACGCTAATGCGCCCGTGCTCGCTCGTCCCTCTCTGCCTCTCCTTCCTATACCTCCAAGAACATTCTCCTCTCGAAGACGCACTTTCACTTCGTATATACTTCCAATACACCTCTCTCTCTCTCTCTATCTCTTACGGCGAGCTTCGCAAATATTCATACGCCGCGCAGAGAAAGAGTGTATAAGGATATAGGGAGGAAGAAAGAAAGAGAGAGAGAGAGATTACGAAGCCACGCGGCTATTATCCTCGGCTTCGCATTTGCATCCCTGGCCCTTTTTTCTTTCTCTCCCACACCCGCACGGCCGATTGCTTGCCCTCTATTTATTTATATATATATATATATCCCCGTCCTCGTCCCCCCACATACTTTTTGCCAGCCGACGATTTATGAATTTTCATGCTCTCGCACGCCGTCTGAAAATGAGAAAATGTATCGCGGCTAAACATAGTATACATACACACATGTGTATATGGATATACGTGTTTATATAAAGCGCGCGCGGCTGCTGCTGCTGCAGTAGCAGTATCGGTGGCGCGTTTATATGCGCCGCTCTGTTATAGAGAGGGAGAGAGTGAGACGCGTCGTCGATGGGCAGACGCGTGTACATAGGGGTACATAGGCTCCCCGAAAGAGCAAGAGAGAGAGAGAGGAGGAGAGAAAATATTCAATCGAACGCTGCAGCGTGTGAAGCGTAAAGACTCGCAGTTTATTCTGCTCCCTTGCGCGCTCCGAGGCTGCTGTGCCGGGATTAGGCTCCCCCCGCCCGCCCGCCCGCCCCTCTGCTTGCGCGCTCCACCGCTCTCTCCCTCGCCTCCTCCCCGATGGACTCCGCACTATCCCCCTTTTCCTCGCTCTTGCCTCCCCCGTCGTCTCTCCTCTCTCTCACTTATATTCACTTATCTCAGCGAAGCCCAACATCATGATTTAGAATTTCAATTTATGTCCGTATAGGAGCCGCGCCGGAGACCAAGTTCGCTTTATTAATTTTCAATTTGGCCCTCGATTTTTATTAATCAACGTTGCGAGAGAGAGAGAGAGAGAGGGAGTGACTGAGAGAGTGGCGCAGGAAAATCGATGATTGCCCATCGGCAAGAGAAAGAGAGAGAGATTGCCGGGGGCGGTGTGGTGGACCGCGCCACTTCGAGATACGACGACGCTCTCTCTCTCTCTCTCTCTCTCCCTCTCGCGCGTCCCGGTAGCTTTGCTGCACAGAGCCGTCTGTGTCTTTTCCCCAACACACACACACGCGCGCGCGTAATAGACAGAGAGGCAATAAACCATATAGGCATAGCCATAGGATGAAAAAGGAAAGCCGAGACTCGCGCTGCTCTGGGCTATTGCATTATAAAAGGACCGGGGCAGTTTATCGGGGCCAGCTTTAGGGGGATGAGAGGGAAGGCTAGCTCCAGGGGGGCGATACACCACCCCCCCCCCAAGCGTTCGCGAGGGATAATGCTCCGGTTGGCTGGTAGTGGTTGCGGGGGTGGCGGCGGTCGGCCGATATTGACGCTGTCAAATATTTACGGGAAAATTGGAGCGGCGTTGAAGCTCTCTCTCTCTCTCCCTCGGCGTTAAAGGTCCTCTAATCGCCACTCGAAAGAGCCGCGCGTCGACTAGCGCACTGGCATCGGACCCAACACGTACATACGCTCTGTGCGCCTGCTGCACACACCGCGGGCCCCCATAGTGTGGCCTGCGCTCCTGCTCGCGCAAGGACTCTCGGCTTTTCCCGTTCTCTCCCTACACACAGTCAGAAGTACACACGTTTAAGTGAGTGTATGTGTGTGTGTGTGTGTATGCGCTTGCTACCACTGCCGCATGTGCCACTTCAGGTCGCGCGCGCCTGCGCGTTTCCCATCCACCTTCTCCTCCCCCCTGCCTCTCTCTCTCTTCCTCTGTCGTCGCCGCCGCCGCCGCCGCCGCATTCCCCTTTGGCTCCAGAGAGTGTGGTATCAGCATCAGCGCGGCCTGACTTTTCCATCTCTCGCCCGCTCGCTCGCTCGCTTACGTTGCGGCGCGTGCAAAAACGGGGAGGTCAATTAAACTCATTCCCAATGACTTAATAATAAAGCGCGCGTATATACGCTCTCTCTCTCGTCGGCTTTATACCTCTCTTACTTACGCCCATTTACAAGCCGTACATACAAATGATCGCGCGCGAGAGAGCGACTTCGACATCGGCGTTGGTACCTACAAGGCAGATATAGAGGGTGGGAGTAGGTAAAAAAATACCGGTTGAATCACTGCGCGAAAGGCGTGTGTATAGCAGCAGCGGCAGCAAGCCCAGAATAAGACAGAGAGAGAGAAGAGAAGGCGCAGTAAAAGCCCCCTCCGATCCTGCTGCTCCGGCTCTCTCTCTCTCTCTCTTTCTTTCTGCTGCGCTGCCTTTGTGCAATGAATAAAAATGAAAAAGTATTACAGGCAGCAGCGGTGGCTGCCTGCTGAAGCTCCAGAGCCTCAGCAGAGCCGTTTGCTCTCCCCTCCTGCTCCGTTCTTACGCTCCTTACACTCTCTTCTTCGCAGCAGCCAGCAGTTCGGAGCGGCTGTCAGATGGCGCTTGGGCAGAAAGAGAGAGAGAGAGAGAGAGCGCGCAAGCCCTGCATATACAGACTGTAGCGCGTTCGCGAACGGTATTGCCCCTTGGACCGTTGGATGAGCGCAAAATTTCTGGCGTTAAATGCCGCGGCTGTTCCCCCCGCGCGCGCAGCCTGTGCGCACACACCGCTCTCTCTCTCTCTCTCTCTCCCGCAGATACCACCGCGATCCCTCTCTCCCCCGGGTGCCCCCCCCCTTCTCTGACGTTATATGCGCCGCTCCCTTCGGACCCTCCCACTCACTTATACTCTCTGGCATTGCACTTTCCACGCTCTCTCTCTCTCTCTCTCTCTCTTGCCAATTGCATTCTCTCGCACGTATATGTATATGCCTTTGTTTCCCCGGATGTTTACAGGAGCCGATCTCGAGAAAGAGAAAGACAGAGAGGGACTCGGACACGTTAGTCAACCGGACGCACGACCTTCGATTTTCGAAATGGAAGCTACAGCCCTCGGCCAGGTATATGAACGCGCACCGACTATCCTAGCTCTCTATAACACTTTTGCTCTCGTTTTCCCTCCTCCAACTTCCCCCCCGGGGCCCATTGACATCCGGGCCCGGATATGAAAAACGTACGTCCTCTCTTTCTCTTTATACCACCTATACGTCTGTACTTGCGTATGTACGTAACGTCTGACGTCTAAAAGAGAGCCCGGGCTCCGCCGGCTCGGAATTGCGGTTAATTAAATAATTGGCATGACGGCTGCAGGAGGATTGGAACTGGTGCGAAGACGACAAGACTAGTTGGACGGCCTTCCTGTCCGCCTGCGAGAGCGGCGATTCGATTGCGGTGAAAGAGCACCTCGACAAGCGGCCCGAGTGCATCAAGGAGACGAGCAGTAGCGGCAAAAACGCCGTTCACATTGCAGGTATATAGACGAGACGAGTGACAAAAATAAATAGAAAAAAAAAATTAAAAAATAAGGTTGTAGGAAAATTACCGTATGGCGAGCGATGTACGAGCTTAAATTCACCTGAGGTCGAGGAGAGCGCGAGGGCGCGCTTCGCTATAACGCTTTGTCCTTTTGCTTTTGTTCGCAGCCTGCTACGGGAACGTGGAGACGCTGGAGGTGCTACTCGAGGCTCATCCCCAGCTGCTTGAGTCGAGGGACGAGGAGGGCTTCACGCCCCTGCTCGAGTCGATCAAGAATCCGAATATCGATAACACCAAGTACCTGCTGAAAAAGGGGGCGGACGTGACGGTCGTCAACAAGAAGCAGCAGAACGTCTTTCAGCTGGCGGCGATAGCCAAGAACCTCCAAGTCTTTGAGCTGCTTATCAAATAGTACAGACGTATTAGACAGCGAAAGAGAGTTATTACGATTATTATCGCGAGCAAGCAACGACGATATGGATGTCTTTTCGACGTGTTAATACGGGATATATGTACAGCTAAAGTTGCCGAGTTGAGGAAGTACGTCAAAACTGTTCGATATAGTTTTTTAATCATGCACTGCCGACAGCGCGCCCGGAGAAATCAATACTTGTGGAGAGATATGGCTATAAACTACTGGTGATATATATCTACACCCTTACCCCCCTCCTCCGTATACATGAACGCAAATTGTCAATTAAACCCTATAAATTCCACACTCACACACACAGGCACACGGTCGATTATTTAGCATTGTAAATAGTATTATCAGATATGTTTGATAAATTTCTAGAATTTTTAAGCTGTGATTTTTTTTAGAAAAATCTTTATATAAATATTTTCATAAAACTGAAATTCGTTTAATTGATTTATTTTTCCTTACCCCCTTTTTTCCTTCTTAATTAATTAATCCCAAGGTTTTGAATATTTGAGAAATTTCAAATATAATTATAGCCACCTTTACTCGACGAATCCGGAGTTACTGCTGCTTCTTCTTCTTCTCCATGGCAAGTTTGAATTATTCGCGTTTACATAGAAGTTAACAATGCTTAAAAATAAAAGGATAGAAGTAAATTTTACAAAGAAACAAAATTAAATATTTTCTCAATTTAGTATCGCGTTCTTGAATGCATTAAATTCCAGCTCGAGTTTCAGAGGCGAGCCGAAAAATAAATTCAGGCTTATGCATTATGAATGGTGTATAAGAGGGATGTAATTAAAAAAGACGGATGTTGAAGATTGGTACACATTTATTTTTTTTTTCTGTTGAATCATCAGACAGTCTTAGAAGCATACAAAATTACTAAAGAAAGCTCGTTCGTGGGCTTGAAATAATTTGCTTCGCTCGTTCGGTACGCTAGTTCAATAAATAAAGAGTACGAGCCAACGAATGAATTTAACAAAATTCGTTCGCAAAACGATTGTTCATGGCATGAATGCGGCTTAAATGTAATAAAAATTATAAAATCGCAACGAACTGATTTTGTTTCCTATTTTCTTCCTTTCCACTGTATATATTTTTTTGTGTTTTTTTTTTATTTCTTATTCTGTTTCTTCGAGTAAATAAGCAAAAAAGGAAAAAAAAAGAAAAACGTAATAATTGACATGTAACGATTTTTTTTTTTAACGAAAACGTATAGAGCAGCAATTGGCAGTGAAGCTCAATATTACCTTTTATCGATCGTCTGAAGATAAAGTAAAAGGTGCGCTTTGTTAATCTGCCCGTCTGAATTATTTACCACAGGTCGTTCAAATTTAACTTTGTTCGCCGTTTAAGTTACACGCTATCCGACCGTTTCACGGAAGGCAGTTTTCAATTTCCTTTGACAATAATAATTCTACTTTGGTGGATATTTTTTTCATGCTTTTACTTTTTTTTTCTTATACTTTTTTTTATATCTCTTTCTTCTTGCCGGTACGTTCCCGTTTAAATTTTTCTCGGGGATTGAATTAATTAGCCAATGATTATTTAGGACTTTCCGCAAAACTTTCATCCCGCTTCAAAATTTTTGTATTTACATGCCCATTACGCGTGTAAGATGTCTTTAACGTGTATATGTGTTGGATCGTGTGTGTGTGTTTGTATGTGTATGTTCGTTCACTTTAAACTAAAGTCTCGCGCGCGCGTTCCGTTTCGCTTGACATTAAACCGTTAAATTTGTTGCTACTTACTAATACTTTTTTTACTTTTTTTTATTTCCTTGCCTTTACTCTCCGATTATTTCACACACGAAAAGTCTCCCTCTTAATGTGGATTTGCTCTCTCTCGTCAATCGCGCTTAAACAATTACAGTGTTCAACATGTACAAAGCCTATGTATTTACAATATTTACAGGGACACATATCTATTTATATATATATATTTATATATTTATATATCTATATCAATCGTCAAATATCGTAAAGATATTATAACCTCGGCAATAAACGCTGCGCATCAAAATTAATAATTCCTAATAATCTGTAACACGACTCGATTGAGAAAATAGAAGGGTCAAGGATTGAGAGGGGGGTAGTGGGTCTGGTGTCGGGAGGGAGGTGGGATGCCGCTACAAGCCGTGTTCGTAAAAGCCGCGCTCGAGCAATAAAAGATCCCGGGGCAGTAGCAGCAAGTCGCAGGAACGAATTTCCTAACAGGATTAGCCCCGAAGTTACTGCCGCGGCAGCAGCAGGAGCGCAAGGCTGCTCCGTGCTCCCCCGGCGATCGAGACGTGAGTGCGCGGGCGCGCGCGGCGCTCTCGAGTGGATGGAATGCAAGGCTCCCCCGGATATATAAAAGAGAGAAAAATATGAGAAGGAAAGAGAAAAAGGGACGGAATAGAACGAGAGAGGAAGAGTAAAAGGGACGGCGGAGGGAGAGAGAGAGATAGAAGAAAATCAACAGTGCCGACGCGACACGGCCAGAGCCGGCTCTCCCGCGGAGAGAGAGAGAGAGAGAGCCACGGCGCTCCGGCCCGTATCGCGAGCTCTCTATCGCTCCTCCTCGCCATTCCTTCTCCTCCTCCGCCTCGTCCTCCTTCTCCGCTGAAGTAGCGTATAGCCCGCTCCCCTCGCGCGGTCGGGCCTCTCTTCTCGACTGCTCTCGGTAAGAAAAAAAAAACGACGAAAAAAAGAAGCTGGATTGACATTTTTTCGCGGCCTCCGGGGCCCCCTTCTTCTTTTCCTTCCTTATTCCGTTCCGTCGGCGACAACCCGTCCAGAAGGTCAAGGGTCGACGGGACTTTGGGACTGGGATGGGGGGGAGAGAACATTTACACACCTAACACAGCTCTTTACTATCTAAATGCAATTGCGCGTCATCGCGTTTGACAAATTAATAATCGTACGAGAATAAAAAGAGAATCTATAAAGTAAAGAAAGATAGAGAGGGTCAAAGGTGACGGGGAAAAAAAAGAGATTAAAAAAAGAAACTGGCAAACCGAGCATTGTCGTTCGCAAACTTGCTTGGCTTTTAAATGAATCTTGCACGCATCGGCGATACGATGACAAGCGCTTAACGTTAAAAAGAAAGAAAATTACTCGGGTCTCGGAGACTATTGACAATGTAACCACAAGAATCGAGTGGGTGTAGGACTGGGGGAGAGGTAGAGGGGGGTGGGTGTGTGTAAGAGGGCACGATTAGGGCATTGAAAACGTGAGGAGGAGAGAAGGATAGAGAGAGAAATGTAAAATAAAATAAAAGGCAGCTGGCTCCTCGGAGATGGCCTGGCCATGCAAATGAGAGAGTGTACCGCTCGATTAATCACAATGTTCCGCTTATACAACGAGTGTCGTTTTTATATGTTTTTTTTTCCTCCCCTACGGTTTTTTACTTGTAGTGTGTTTATATTATTTTTCTGGAAAGATTTTTTTCTCATCCGTATTTTCTTCGTTTTAATAATCTTCACTAGATCGTAGAAACGCTTACGAGTGCTAAAAAAATAAATAGCGCGCGGGATTCCTTAAACCTTAACGAGTTACATTAGACGCGATTAGGAGATAGATATATATATATTTATATTTATATTCATGTATATATAATATATATACGCATTCTTCATTTGTTCCTTTGTTTTAAAAAATAGTAAAAAACAGTGACTAAGTTTCGTCCTCCCGGGCTGTGGGAGGACGCGCGCGATACTCCCGCATATCATCGCCGTCCCGCCTTTCCTTCATTTTTTTCACTTCTTTTTTTATTTTTCTTCCTTTCTTTCCCGCCTTCTCTCGTCGTATTTCTCAAAAATCTTTTTTTTTATTTACCTTAAGTTTTTTTCTCTCGTTTATAGCGCCCGCGAGAGGGGGCCCCGCGGACGCCGCAAATCCGTGCGTCTATGCGTACATGCGCGTACACACATATTAATATTTATATAATATTTATATATGTATATATGGATGTGTCTGTGGCTGTGTGTGTAACTGTGTATGGATGACCGTGTACGTATATAGATATATACATATATAACTTTTGTTTATCTATTTATGTATATATATATTTATATGTATAGCTGCACTAGAGTGCATACACGCGCAAGTACGTACGTAAGATCGCTCGTACGCCTGCCCTCTGTGTAGAATCGTGTGCGACGTGTGTATATATCTGTATACTTATAAAAATAAGATTCTTGGGGGAGAGAAGAAAGAGGTCGGGGGGGGGGGATTGAAGGGTATACAGGGAGAAATGGACGGGTGGGTAGATAAAACATAACAGTCAAGGAAGAGTAGGAGAGGGAGGAGGGGCAAGAGCTTGATAAACTTCGTCCGTCAACGCTACGAGTTGCGTGAGGGAGCGAAAGTTGTCGATATGTCTCGTGGGGGCAGTGAACGTGTCGGTCGAAGGGACGGGCTTAAATTGGGGATTGGATAAGGGGTGGAGGATGGTGGCGTCGAGTGGCAGTGGGATGGCACAGAGAGGTGTCCCTTAGCACTCGCTGTAGGACGGGGGCGCGAGTCCGCGCGCCGCGTACAGCTCCGTCTGGGGCTGCAGGTGGCAGACGACCGTGTGGCCGTCGAGCACGGCCACCGTCCGCGTGTGGTCCTGCGGCCTCAGCTGCTGCTCGGCCAACTGCTGGGGGTGCTGCTGCTGTTGCTGGAGTTGCTGCTGCTGCTGATGGTGGTGGTGGTGGTGATGCTGCTGCTGCTGTTGCTGCTGCTGGCGACGGAGCCTCTCGATGGCCCAGGCAGCCTCGAGGCCGCCACGCTCGGCGCCCGGGGAGTAGGGTATGAGGGGCCGGTGGTCGCCGTAGCTGCGCGAGGACTGCCGCGACATGTCGCTCTGCCGGCGGCCGTCCTCGTCGGACATGTCCGAGGCCTGGCCGGTGGCCCGCTCGATCTCCTCGTAGACGGGGTCGTCCTGCTGCTGGAGATGCTGCTGGTGCGGATGCTGCTGGTAGTGGTGGTAATGGAGGTGGTGGTGGTGCAGGTGGGCCTGCTGCTGCTGCTGGGCCTGCTGGAGCTGCTGCTCCCTTATCTCCGTGTAGAAGTGGTTGTAGGGCGAGACGGCCCGGCGGCCGGTCGTCGCTCGGGAGCCAACCTCGAGCTCGGCGAGGAGCCGGCGCTCGCGCGCCCGCAGCGAGTAGCCCTGGAGGGTCATGGCGTTGTGTCCGGGCCCGAGCTCGTGCTCCAGCTCGCGGGCGTGCGGCTTAGAAGAAATGTTCTGCGGACAGACAAGGAAGGAAACACCACTGAGGGGCTGCGACTGCCGATGTTGCGCTTTTGCTCGTTTTAGCCGGCCGCGAGAGCGCACGGGAACCCCCGGCACAGACAGAGAGAGAAACGCGCCAGCCGTGTAGACCGTTCTCTCTCTCACACTCTCTGCCGGGGGTCCCCGGGGAGTCGCGGCCGACGACGGCGGATCTTTCTCGTGCAACGCGTTCTACGTGCAGGCACTCTGAAAGAGGGGTGGGGCGGGTCCAGGGGGGTGGGGGAGAAGACGACTTTGTCGGGAAAATCTTTGACTCGTGCGGGGCTACGGGGGGGAGGCCGGGCAGCGATTGTTCGGTATTAAGCGCAAGGGACAAGCGGATCCTCGGAACAATCGGGGCCCCGAGAGTTGTGCGCGCACGCACACACATACACACACCCACCGATCGCACGGTATAGCGGACATTCCGATGTTCCAAAACCGAGAGAGCGGCTTGCTCGATCCTCCTCCTCCTCCTCCGACGTATATTCGGCGACTCCGAGTAAGACGCCGAGAATATTGGAACATTTTGGGAAAACGTCATTGGAACATGAAAGTGCTTCTGCGCTTGTTTTTATCCCGTGGAGCATCGGAGGGGGGCTGATGGGGGCTAATTGAGCTGCCGAGAGTGCCGGTGGCGTTGGTTACGCGGATGGCCAAAGACACGCGCATACAGACACACACACACGGCTGCGGCCATAAATAATTGATAAACCATTGACGTGCGTATATGGGAGAAGAGATTAGCGGCGACGGTAGCGGCAGACGCGTGAGCGCTTAAAGTTAGGCAGGAGAGAGGCTTCTCTCTCGCTCGCTCGCGCGCGCACTTATTGATCCCGTGAGATGGACGAGGAGGAGAACGGCGAGGAAGGCGTGAAATTCAAGTGGCGTGAGTCAGGCTAGGACCCTCTCTTTCTCTCTTAAACGTGATGCCCTCGCGACTTCTCGACTCCCGATATACACGGGATGGAAAGAAGGGGGGACCAGTGAAGAGCGGATAAATAAAAACAAAAATCGGTAGAAATAAATAAGAAAATGAAAAAAAAATGGAAAGAGAGGGAGGGAGAGAGAAATGAATAAAGAGAAAGTAAGACTTGTAGGAGCGATAAGGTTTAATGGATTTGCAAGGACGAGCCTCCCTCTCCAGTCGTCGTCTTCGTCGTCGTCGTCGTTGTAGTCGTGTGAAGGTGTGGTTTCTTTGCTTATAAACGCGAGTGAGTAAGTGAGAAAGAGAGAGAGAAAGAGAGAGGTGTAGAGCAGGCGGTTGCCGGTGTTGCTTCCTCTGGCACTACTATCCGCAGCTACGCTTGCTGCTACTGCTTGCTGTTGCTGCTTCTGTTGCTGGTACTACTGCTAATGTTGCATGCAGGCGAGGAAAAAGAGCCGCGAGTGAGAGGGAGGGAGAAGAGCTCCCAAGTGAAAGTACACAAGAGATGGAGAGCCGGCTCGGTCTCGCCAGGCACGGCCAAGCAAGAGAAGCGCTTGTGGAGGAGTATTGCGACGAGGGTCGAGGGTAGAGAGAGGGACGAGCAGGAAAAGAAAAGCACACGCACACAAAGAGAAAAATAGGGTCGCGGGACCAGAGAGCCGGGGGGGACAGCAGGGGGGCTAAGGGAGATCTGTTGGGGAATGGGAGAGCGGAGGTTGCTGCTTCTGCTGCTGCTGCTGCATGCGGGAAAATAAAAGAGAGAGAGAAAGAGAAACGGCACACAGTACACAACTTAGTTACCTTCCACATGAGGTTTTTGTTAAGGGGTCCCCAGGTGGCGGTGGCAGATTTCGGGATATCGGGAGCCGGGGTCAAGAGAGAAGAAGAAACGTGCTGCTGTTGTTGTTGCTGTCGTTGGTGGTGCTGCTGTAGCTCGTGTTCTTGATATTGGTATTGGTAGTGGTGATGTGTTTGTTGTTGTTGTTGGAGGTGATGGTGATTGGGTGGATAAGGAAGGGTATTGACGAGGTGGACTGCCGGCTCGTCGTCGTCCAGCGGACGGCGTAGCTGCTGCTGCTGCTGGTCTCTCGGTAGCCTGTCGCTAGTCGTGGGCCAGCAGTCGGGGCCTGCTCCTGCGGCCGCTGCTGCTGCGGCGGCTGCTCGGCCGGCGGGGGCTCCCGTCGACAGCAGGTACTGCAAGCCAACATCATGTCCCTCGAAATTTCAGGCGTAGTCTAGCCCCCCGTCTTCTCTCTTTCTCTATCCTCTATATTGAGATAGGTCACGCGAGAACACGGAGCTAATGCTCTGCTGCACCGTCGCCACCGGCGCGCGTGCACGCGCCCGTCCAGTTTCGGACGCGACCGCGGCAATGAGAAAGAGAGAGAAAGGAAGAGACCGCGAGAGCCAAGAAAGAGGGAGATGGATGAAGAGAGAGAGAGAAGGGGCACCGGGGGAATTTCGATCGCAGAGCCGGGATTTATGATGCTCCTTTTTCCCTGGCCGGAGAGCCCGAAGAGCAGGAGACCGAGAGAGAGAGAGAGAGAGAGGGTTGGCCAGAGAAGAGGACTACTCGCGTGTTAGCTCGCGTGCGCAGCTCACCGTCGCCGCTGCCGCCGGACAAGCGAAATTCCGGGCGCTCTCGGAGATACTCTATCTTTCTCTCTCTCTCGCTTACGCGCGCAGCCGAGCCTCTTCTCGACTGGCCGCGCGCGTATTCGAGAGTAAGAGAGAGAGAGAGAGAGAGAGAGAGAGAGAGAGAGAGAGAGAGAGAAAGAGAGAACGAGGGGAGGCAGTGCGGGAGTAAGCCGTAACGATAAGTGAGCCGATTTTCTTAGGGCTCCTCGCGCTTTACTTCCGGACTTCCCGGGACTACGGGGCCGAAGTGCGCTGATTGCCACCCCTGCTCCTTCTCTCCTCGCTCCTAGAAGCAAGCGATGGAGGGTGGACGGGAGGGCCAGCCGGCTCTCTGAGGAGGTAGAAAACTCGAGAGGGAGGAAGGGAGAAAAGTGGTGGCAGTGCCGGTGGTAGTGGAAGAGGGTAGGAGGGGGGGGGGATGGTAGTGGCGAGGGAGTGTGCGCGACTGCAGAAATGCACTAATGAGAGCGCTCGTTAAGGGAATACTCGCGATTTATGAATTTTCCCTAACAATTACCTCTTCTCCCTCTCCCTCTCTCTCTTTCTCTGCTGCAGAGCGGAGAACAGAGCCCGCAGGGCCCCGGGACAACCGAGAAAGAGAAAGCCACGCTCGCGCGCGCGCGCTTACACTCGCCGGAGCCCCGACGACAGGCCGTCCGACAAAGTAAAACGTGTCTTTAAGTGGAACTTGTATTATCCCGCCTTTTATTAACACGTTTGCGTCGTCTTCTTCTTCCCTCTTCCCTCCTCCTCCTCTTCTTCTTCTCCCCTTTTCGACTTGCACCTCCTCCCTTTTCCCTCGAGATCCCCTTTTACTCGTTTTCTCTCCCTCTTACTGCCAAATGCAAACTTATTATTAAACGAATTTCGCCCAAACCGCTTCCTACTTTAAGCCGCTCGCTCAGCTGCCGCTTCCCCCGCACACATACCACATTCGAACTTTTCATTCGTCATAAAGTCACACTATTAAACACGTCTAAAACATAACCTTTCCCCCCTTCTCCCCCACCAGCCCTTTCCCATTCTTTCTCTTTCTTTATATCCCTCCAACGGCCATTCCCTCTCTCTCTCTCTCTCGTTCGGCCCATAGCCGCGACGCTCGTTTCCCGTCGGTTTTTCCAGCCTCCAGCCACCAATCTTTCTCTCGTAGCCCGAGCGCGGCCCCGTGTCGTATTCATATATTCATAAACATAGCTGCTATACGCGGGCCAAAAATGTAGAGCGCTTTTAAAGAGTATAAATTTCGCCGGATGAAGCGAGGAGCGGGCTAGAATTCATTCCGCATCGGCTGGGCTATGTGCGCGCGTTTTTAATTTAGCGCCCCGCTACGAGATAGACCTCTCCCGCATATACACACGCGCGAGCTCGATGTGTGCTTCTCGTCTACTGCTTCTCTCCGTACCTGTGTGTGTGTGCGTGCGCACAACTTTTTGTCTCTCTTGCGAAGACAGAGGGTCAGGGGGCAAAGCGATTGGGGGGGGGGGGCACAAGGGGTTGAACCTTTGAAAATTTTGCCATGAATCACTGAACAGAGAGCCGATCAATTTTTTCCAACGCCTATACACGTGTGCAGACGTGAAATTTTAGTCTGTTTTGTGACGCGCGATACTGCTGCTGGCGCTGTTGCTATAAATTGAAATTGTTGGGAAAGTTTATATTCGCGCGCTATCCGCAAGCTTGGATAAAAAAAGATTGAACGTTGAAATTATTGACCGGCTCTCTCTCTCTGGCTTATATATCTATATAAGTCTCTCGGAGTGAATAGTGTATAGATGCAAGTGTTGTAGGATCGTGCTTGTGTCTGTGTATGAATGCTTATAATGAGTGAGTGCTTAACCAACTACGAATCTTCCGTATAAAGTAATATGTATATAGATAGTTTTTAAAATTATTGCATCTTTATACATTATTATATAATTAAAATTAATGAATAAATAAAAACAAAAAATAAAAAATTAGTAAAAAAATTTTTAAAAATACGAATATTTTTAGAAATTTTTTTTTCAAGTTTTAGGTATAAGAATACAAAGTAGCCAGCAACCGCCTAACACCAAACCCTGCTAAAATTTTAAAGCAGAATATATATGTATATTTCAGTATTAGTTAGTAAAGCTCGAAGGAGGCCTTTACAACGCCGTGTATATATTTACAGTCTACTTAACAGCTCCTATTTATTTGTGTATGTGTACATGTAGATATAAAATACGTGTAGTTTAAAAGTGGTGCTTAAAAAGCTCTTTTATTTACAATTGAACGGAAGGTTGTTAAATCAATGGTAGTAGTTCTATGTGCGTGTGAGAAAAAGCCACGGGCTGAAAGCCCGTGACGAACTTGAATCTCGCTCTGCTTCGACTGTGCAGCTAAATAATTTGCGTTAAACCGAAGGAACAAGGTCTCGCGTAAATACGGGAATAAACCCAAAAAACAGCTCTCCGAACGATCCATTAAAATAATATTTGCGTATGTTTTAACGTTAAACGACCGAAATATAAAAATTGAAGGAGAAACGCGGAAATTTAACGAGAAAAAACATTGAAGAAAACGTTTAGAGTCGAGAAAAAAAAGAACGGGCGATTGTAGTAAAAATGTAAGTCGAAAGCGTAGGTAGAGGAGAAAGAGCTACTGCTCTTGAAAGTTTGTAGACGTAAAATTGTCAAAAAGCCGAGCAGAGGAGAAAAAAAAGGAGGAAAACGCGGGCGCGCGCGAAGGGTCGGATCGAAAGAGGTCGTTGAAAGCTGGGAGAGTAGAAAAAAAAAGCTCGGCGGACTATGGAATATCGTGGGGGGGGGGGAGGAAGGGCTCGTTCGGTGTCGTCTAAACTCGGCGTTCTCGATAAAAGAATGTTAGTAAAGAGTGTGCAACTCGAGCATTCTACTGGAAGTACAAGAAGTAAGACCCGAGCGAAGCGAGCCAAGGGTAGAAAACTCTGCGCCCAGAGTGTGTCCAACTTGCTTTGCCTGTGCGCGCCGTGTATGCCCGTGTCTGCGTGTGTGTGCAAATATCCATGTGTGTTTATACGTAAGAGACAGAGAGTCTTATACAAAGTGCACTAGATAGTGAGCGGAGAATGCGAGCGATAGAGTAGACGGAGATGTATAAATATCAGCTAAAAGTGGCCTGCCGAAGAAGAGCGAGACAGAGATTCCATGAGTCGTACAGGAGATTATAAGAGATCAAGTTACCAATAAGTATCGTAAGTATGTTGCGTGTTTGTGTGTGTATGTGTAATTGCGATTAAAAAGTTGATAGATAATAATAATAATGAGTATATAGTGGAGCTGCTGGATTAAAAGAGCGAGCAGCTCGTAAGGCCGGTTTGGTGCTAAAGCGGCAGATGGGTACCTTGCTGACTGGGCGCGTGATGCCTATTGTGGTTGCTGGGGCCCATCACGTGATACTGATGCGCCGCGGCAATAGCGAGCGGGTGGGCCGGCCCAGGGCCGATAATCGCTCCGGCTGTACCAGCACCGAGGCTCACGTTTATCGGAAGATTCGTAGTGTTAGGGCTAGCGGCGTGGCGCTGCTGCTGATGATGATGCTGATGCGGATGATGATGGAGCTGCTGCTGCTGTTGGTGGAAGAGGTGGGAGTTGTTGTTCGCCGAGATACCCACGTTGCTAGGATTTCCAGCGCTGGCGCCGCCGACGACGAGGCCGTGGTGCGGAGGCGACAGTCCGGAGCTGTCGGTCGTCGGCCCGGAGGGATTCGACGAGGTGTTGTGCGAGGCGTAGTCCTTGCCGCTGCAGTGGGCGCCGGTGCCCGCGCCGGACGTTCCAGGACCGCCCGAGCCCGAGCCTCCTCCCGAGCTCGTCTCCTTCGAGCATCTCAAGCACGAGGGCAGCCACGAGTGTCGTCGGATGAACTTGCGGTACTCCTTTCGGACCTGCGACAGTTTGCGTGCGACACACACACCTGCTTACTTACCGCTCTTTCAACTATATCGTCCCCCTCTGTGCTCTATATATTTTGCCCTACTCCCTATCTTTTCACGTATTATGCGCCGAGAGCTGGATTTTCTTTCAGCTGCTCTGCGACTCTCGTTGGATATTGAGCTTAAAATCCGGCCCACGCTCGACTGCGAGAAATTAATGCCATTTTCATAGATTTTATCATTTCGCCGAAAATTAATGACGAAGCTTTACGTTGATATGTGTGTGTATCGTCTATTTACTTTGCTTTAGATTTATTATTATGCCTGTGGCTTGATTAAAAGGAATTACCTTTCAAATGAATTAGCGTCTAAAATATCAATGAAACAAAAGAGATATATAATGAACGGCTGAACGAGGGGGATGGAGCAAATTTTATTTTCTGTAATGATAATAATGCACTGCACTACACTGATTCGTATTGTCGCTGATTAATTATATGGCTTTAAAAATAGTACAAAGGAAAATTACGATGACGAACGTGTCATTTTCAACGACTAAAAGATGACGTTTTTTTTCAACTTCTGAAGGAAAACGTTGATTTTCCGTACCGCTGGACAATATATCTTTCGAAAATGCGAGACCTGACTTGGGCAAAGTTAGTAACAGATCTTTGTCAATCCCCCTTCATTCATCATATTTTCTCATATCTCGTCACGATCTTTATACTCGATGAAAATAGAAAATATATATATCTTTTCGACCGATATTTTCTGCCTTTATGCGCAGCCAAAAAATTTTCATTTAAATTCATGATTCTTGAAAAGAAAACAAAAAAATTTTCTACTCGAATGGCTATTAACATAATTTATAGAGGGGCAAAAAATTAGTAGATGCAAAAGTGATAGCTCGTCAATAATATAAAAGTAAACCATCAATTCGCTCCGAAAAAGTTAGATAGGATTAAGTTTCGATTTGAGGCATCCGTATTACCTTCGCGCGCCGTCAATGTAAGATAAATTTATCGCGCGATTACCATAAAAATCGGCCCCCTCCAAAAAAATTGCGCTTTGATGAATGAATTTTTCCTCGCAGATTTAACGTTAAATGGCCTTATAATGAGAATCATTACCATACTTTCAATAAATAAAGAAAATTAATTTCCCTTTTTAAGCCAGCGGCTAAAGCGAAAATTCCCCTAATTTGATAAAAAAAATTTTAAAAAGGAAAAAAAGCAACAACCGCAAAATTTAAATCTACCGAGAATGTTTTACGGAATTAAGGTGAAAAATTAAATGTATAATAATCGTATTTTAGAATTTGTTTTTTTTTTTCGACACTTAGCAATCTTGAAAAATGTTTACGATTTTGAAAAAAACTTGTTCTCCTACCCAACATTTCGTCTTTTATTAAAAGAAGTTAATTTGACGTTAAACAAGTTTTTTCTACGCGTTAGTTTACTTTTTCGTCTGCGCAGTTGCGTGTTCGTAAAAACTTGAGCAGCTTACTTTTACATCAAATTGGCAAATAAAATACGAGAACGCGAAGATTAGTAGAAAAAAAGGTCGTGTAGTGGCGTTTGTCTCTTACCTTTTCATTTTGCACGCAGTGAAAGACGAAAATAAAGAGCCCCTGAAGGCTGTTTAGTACAGTGAAGATGTACGCCATGGCGACGGTTCCTTGATCCAAGTACAGAAGGCCAAAGGCCCAGGTGAGGCCCAACAGGAACACTAAGACGATCGCTCCCCTCAACCAAGCCCTGGCAAGTTTGAATTCACATCGGGGCCACGTGATTAATCGCGTTCGCACTTTTTTATTTTCATTTTTATGTATACATAATTATATATAGATATGAGATTGGAAAGAAAAAGAACAGTTTCGATAATAATCTAGAAAAATAGGTGGACATTCCTATTTGGCTGTTAATTTGATTCTTAATTTAAAGGAAATGATGATTTAATGGAAAGGTAATTAATGAGTGACTGCTTTGACGTAACTACGTACTACATTAAATTTGTACTGAAATGTAAACTAGAACAAAAATATTCATGCTTCGACAATTACAGAACTACGGTACAATTGCAAATGTGTGTTGATAATTGAAGTGTTAAACGAGGGTAAATTATTTGATTTAACTTTCTTTTACCGTCAAAGTCAATTGTCAGTCTAGTTACAGGCAAGACATCGATATATCGAACACAAACGTAAGTTCGTTATTAAAAAACGCGCGTTCTTCAAACAAATTTTCGTGTCAGCTTATAGTTAGAGAACCGTAACTGTAGACAAGTGTTGCGGTAATAATGAAAAACTTGGCTTAAACAAACTAAAGTGGGCAAAAGTTGCTTATTGAGCGTTAAACATAGCGAACGTGTACTTAAACGGAGTTAGTGCATATCTAACTACTTGCGTGTACATCTGTGTAATTTACGTGATAAATCAACTTTAGATACAAAGGTGAATATATTTATAAAGTTTTAGCGTGAGATATGTGCGTGTAATGATGTGTCAAATGAAAAATAAAGAGAGATAGTGTTAAATTAATAATAAAAAATTGTAAATATCTTACAAGTGCGCTTGCAATTTGTTGGGAAGAGCATTTTCTTCCTTTCCACTACCAACCAACCACGCCATGCAGAAGAATGTAGAACAGTGTAGACAGAGGTGGGTAGAAGTTTTTGTTTGTTTGTTTGTTTTTTTTTAATACAAAAATGAAACAAGACAGCAATAGTTAGGTGAGTATACCGACACCAGCAGCATGTAAATCTTATTATTAATATTAATCAAATTTTTTCCTCATTTTAATCTTATCTATAGCCATTTAACAACCATTATTTATAAATACTCTTACAAATAACAAAACACACTGTTTCTTACAACTACTTACTCCATTAATTATACATTAATAGCTCGAATCTACGTAACGAGTAAGAAAAAAGAAGAATATATTGTCTAAGTCACTGAATACAATTTCCGATAAAGTAAACAAATTAATTTAGAGAAGCATAACGAAAAAAAATCGTAATGCAACAAATCTTTCGATAATAAATGAAGAAAGAAAAAAAGAAACGTAGGTATTACGAATGTATAACGTTGCTAATGTCAATAAATTCAAAGGGAATTCGCGTACATAATTAGTAAATTACGAGCTTCGCGTATAAATGATATCAATTATACTGTTTGAGCCAGTGCAATCGATACTATTATTATTCACGTCACGGGATTTACACGCGTAACTTGCATTAGTCTCTACTTGATTCAATATTATTAATTGTGAATTCCCAATAAGTATTGTGCATATATTAAGAACATAGTTATTTCAACAAATGAGCGTGTACGGTGCGAAACGGAACGTGAGATCATTCCAATGAAATAAGTACTTGACCAAAAACAAAAAAAGAAAAACAAAACAATAAAAATAAATTTGAAAAGAAGAAAAATATTCTGAATAATATAATCGGTCGTGGGTAGCGATGCGTATTGAAACAATTCGCTACTCTCTCTTTCTCTCTTTTCGTAAACAATAAAAAAGATCGTGTATATAAAGCGAGTATAATAAAAAGCTTGCGTAAAAAAATTCTAAGCACCAAACAAACATTTCGAAATCTACTTGACCATAGCTGAGCCGAGTTTCATCATCATCATCGTCATATATACATAATAATATATGTATGTGTTGTAAAAGCAACGGAATCTTTTGAATATGACAAATTAAAATACGTATATATGTATATAGATAGACTCGAACGACTCGAGTGAGATGAGATAGAAAAAGATCCCGGTTGTGGTGCTATATGCGAAGGAAGAGGGGAGGAATTGCTTGATTCTTAAGATTCAAGGTCAAAACTGTAGTCGCGTGTCGGCTCGTGATTTTAACACCTATACAGTGTAGAACTACTTCTGACTAGAGAAACTTGAGAAAGGAGCCGTCACTCTCGAGTATCACAAAAAAATAAAAGAAGAGTATAATAGACAGTTCGCGGCAAAGAGTCTACAGCTACGAGTAAAATATATCTGGTACGTCTATGTTTCTACCTTGGATGGAAATTGGAGGCTTACCTTGCACTTGCTAGCCGCGAGTGTTCCTTGCTCTTCATCGACACGGTCGCGTTCGAGTGCCTGCACATCATATAGATCGCCATGGACAGGAACACTAGGTTTGCCTGGAGCAAACGCAGAAAATTCGAAAATGTTCGTTACACTGCGCTTTAAAGCAGCGATAAAGCGCAGGAGAGGCAAATGTACAAGGAGGAGGACAGAAAATTACTGGATATGCTTGGATATATTAAAAGGGTATTCATTTAACTTGGTCTTTTTTTTCGTAGCATCTCTCTCTTTTTTTTTTCCTTTTCAAGCTCGTTAACGCGCGAAAGCACGCGCGTGCACTCAAGAGCCTGGAGCTCGAGGTCCGTGGCTCTCTCGCGTATATATGCGACATTAAAATGAAGAGAGATGACTCGGGAAGGGAGTAAAAAATGAAGAGGCAAGTCGAAAAGAGCGAGAGAGGATGCGCAAGAGAAGGTGGAGGAGGAGGAGGCGGAGGAGAAAGAAGAGGTGGAGTGAGAGAGAGAGAGAAAAAAAATGTGCCAATGAGAAATGTACCAGTATGACAAGTATGACTGGTCCCACGAAGCTGAATATGAAGTAATTGTCAGCCCGGAGCCAGCAGTAGCGCGAGGTGCCGTAACTAAGGGGATCAATCAAGCTGGATACGACGACGACGAGGAAGGGCAGACCGTAAGCGGCGAGGTAGTACCAGCGGAGCCGGGACTTTTCCGCCTCGAACACCTCGATCAGCATGACGTAGAGCTGGAAACCTGAAAAGAGACAAACGGACCACGGTGTCCCCTCGGCGTTAACGCTAGGTCCGGGGAGGAGTGATCGGGGAGAGCAAGGGCAGGCTCAGACACGTACCTTCGAGGAACATCCAGGCGAAGGCGCACAAGAAGAAAAAGTGGAGGAGTCCGGCGACGATGCCGCAGACTAGCCGCTGACTCGTCTGGCCGATGCCGCAGATGAAGAGCACCTCGGCAATCAGCAGGCACACGCAGAGATTTTTATGGATCGTCGTCCTGTCCGACTGCGGCCGTTCCGATTAAAGCGACGAGCGAGAGAGGACCGGAGAGAAACAAGACCCGTTTTCATACATGCTTTATCTTTATGGACAGCTGCACTCCCGTAAGTGCAACGAGACTCTTCTCCCCGGCGCTGCGTTTTTCTTTCCTTTTAGCCTTTTCTCCTTCCTTTTTTCTTTCGTTTCTCTCGGGGACACCGAGCGATAAGGGAAAAGCGCCGGGGGGAGGGACTCGTCTTTAAGCTTATAGAGGGATTTTAAAAATGTGAAATGGAAGGAGGTGGGGAGGAATGCGTACCTTAAGTCCCCGGAAGAGCTGGAAGGTGATGATGGCGAGGACTAGACAGATGATCGATACGATGCAGCCGATGTAGGTGATTATTTGCAGGGCCACCTCGTTGGCCTCGTCGAGCCGCGTCGCGTGCACGTCCATGAGCACGGCGAAGTTCGTGAGGTGATCGCACTCGCATATCGTGTGCGTCTCGTTGCTCTCCTTCTCCAGCAGCTTGCAGCCGTCCTCCGACCATCCGCTATAATTGCGTCAAGTGAATTACGAGCTTAGCCAAATCTTCCTTTTTATTTGTCAAAACCTGTTTCTTTATCTCCCTCCCCTGCCCCTTACTCCCGCCGCCGCACTCTCAGCCTCGAGCGAGCGACAAGGAAGACCCCTTCCTTTCTCCCTCCATCACCACCACACCGCCGCGCTCCAGCCCGTTCTCGCTCCCTCTCTCGGCGCACTGACATTTTTTTTCCTCCTCTCCCTTTGGTGATTTCGATTTGCTTAAAGCTTGCCGTGAGGGCCTCATCGTGGGGCCGGGGCGGCCTGTTTCGCCCGGCTCCAGCAGCAACACTATACACGACAAAGACGCGCGGGTGCTCTCTCTCTCTCTCCCCCTGGGCCTGCACACTTTTCGTGTTTCCTTTCGTGTTTTATATCCATTCCTCGAGCCTGTATATGAGCCGCGTCTCTGTGTCTCTGATTATTTTAATTTGCATTTAATGGGCGTCGGCACATCGATTATTAAAACAAGGCCAGTTAACGTCATTGATTAATTGCGTTACCCTCATAAATGCTCGCTCTCTCACTCTCTCTCTCTCTTCTTCCGAGCGCGCGCTCTTACAAGCGATTCGATGTCATTTTTCAATTAACGGCCCCGGCACACCCACTCGTTTCGAAGGCAATTGTCCTTCGGCTACCGTCGCACGCCGCGGTGGCCTAATATAAAGACCTTAAACTCAGCGCGCGCGCGCGCGCACTGTCCACGGGCGAAATAAGAAGAAACGAAGCAAAATAAAATTGAGAAGAGGAAAAAAAAATAAGCGAACAAAACATTCCTTACAACTCCAATTAAATGCAGCCTCGCTCTTGAATCGCTCGGCTCTCTGTGCTTTAAATAAAATTAAACGGCCCGAGCAGCACGCTTAAATCAGATCGGTCGAATTATGAAAATAAGCAACTTTCAAATTTCGCCCGCGTTCGCCGGAGCACCGGCCAAACGGCATATTAATAGAATAGAAGGATTAATAAATTTTATAAATTTCTCCTCGTTTTTATTTCATCTTTTGCTTTTCTTCCTTTTTTCATTCGACCGCTTGAATAAACCCCTCGAAAGAGAGAGAGAAGGGGGCATTGAAAAATTTTGGAGCGCGGGGTACCGTTGCCGCCGCTGCTTCTTTCAATTTTTATACGCACGAGAGTCGTGCGCGCGCGATTTCACGTTACCTCACTCGCAAGTATAATAAACTTGCGCGTATAAAAGGCCCGCTCAAATTTGTTTTAAGCCCACAATTTTTCGGGCATTTAACAGCGTTGCGTATCCTAAGTCGTAAACCTTTTTAAATCTTAGAAACGGAAAAACAAGCCATTTTTCAAAAAAGAAAAAGTAAATAAAAAAAACTCGATGATTTAAGAAATTGGCCAAAGCAGCGTAAAATGAAAGGAGCCGTTGAAAAATTTAACGAGCTCCGAAGCGCGACATTTAATCGGGCGGAACAAATTAAACGTCGAAAACAATTACACGCGGTTAAAGAGAAACGGAGAGAGAGAGGCTGAAAGCGCGATAGCGCCACACAGTGTGCTTTAATTAAACAAAGAAGTACATTAAACGAGGAGCACAAGAGCCTAGAAAGAGGAGCAGGGCCAGCAGCAGCAACAGCAGCTTCCCGTACGTCAGTAATAGCTCTGCTCGTCTCGGCGCATGCATGTATCTATTAAAAGGCTCGTCGCCGATGCGCCGGAGTGATGTGCCCGACAATAGAACCATCAGTTCAGCTCGAAGCCTCGTCGCATTGGTGGCAGTGGTGGGAGGGAGGGCAAAATGAGATCAGCTGTGTTGGCCTCTTACCTGGTCGTGTAGTCCCAGAAGACGCATCTGGGATTGGTGACGTTGACGCGGGTCAAGTGGCGAAAGTAGAGCCGCACCGGCTCGGAGAGCTGTACGTGCTTGCCCTTGCCGAGCGACGCCGAGATGACCTTGCTGTTGACGATGCGCGTGACGTTGGGCTCGCCGGGCAGCCTCGCCGCGGCTGCCGGCGACGAGCTCATCGGCTTGCGCTCCTCGTTGAGACTGAGCGAGCTCTCGTCGGCCTCCGGCTGGAGTATCTCCTCGAGCCTGTCGAACGCCATGAAGACCAGCCGCACCAGGCCCTTGTCGTCCTTGCTCATGCTGTTGAGCAGAGCGCCGCGGCGCAGCTCGACCCGGTCCTGCAGCTTCGCCCAGCGGTCGCGCTGGCGCGGCTCCTTCGGGAACACCTCGATCTCGCGCTCGAGGTTGCGCGCATCCAGCACCCGCACCTCCATCACTGCGGCCACAAACAACAAAGCCCATCCTTCTAATTCCGACCTCTTGGTAATTCTCTCTCTCTCGCCCCCCCCCCCCCCTCTGCCCTTTTCTTTCTTTTCCACCGAGTTCTCGAATAAATAACGGTTATTAAATCGCCACAAAAGAAACTCATCAAACTTTCTCGGCCCGTGAATTGCGCTACTTTTCACGGCATTTCTCCCTCGCTTCCATCTCCCCCCACGTCCCCTCGCCCTCTTACTTTGCAGCTTCCACAGTACTAAGTTAGCGCTGCTGTTATTCGAGCTCTCGATTCTCAATTCGCGGGCCTTGAAAAGTCGTTTTCACGCGCATTAATCAACGTATACTCGGAATAGCGTTATACTCCCGGACTTGAATATAGAGATTATTTTGCAACAAAGCCGCGTACAGCGAGGGCGATATAATACACAAGGGTATCTCCCCCGGCACGTATGTATACTCACGTATATTCCTGCGCTCGTGCACGATGTTCTTCTCGTAAGACAGCGTGTCGGCGAGCAGGAAGGCGTTCTCCTCGAGGCCGATGAGGAGCTCCGTCGCAACGAGCATCTGCTCCTGATGGCTGAGATCCCTCCAGGACGCGGCCTGGGCCTTATCGAGGAGGTTGCTGCCGGTGGTGACGGCACCCTGGAGCAGCTCGGCGAGGCTGACCTCGCGCTGCCTCGGGTCCTGGTACGTGCCGACGTCCTGGGCCATGCGCTCGGCCATGTTGCGGAGGATGCGCGCGGTCGTGAGCATGTCGCCGCCGTAGAGCTCGCGGCTGTTGTTGGTCACCTGGCTGAGGTCGCTGCTGATGCCGAGTATCACCTCGCCCTCCTGCACGCGCTTCTCCAGCGAGCTCAGCCAGACGCTCCGGCACTCGCTGAGGTCGGGCGTGCCCCGGTGCCAGGTGGCGACGAGCTGCTGCTCCTCTGTCTCCTCCTCCTCCTCGTCGGCGTATCGGCTGGGCCGGCGCCTCCGCGCCGCGGGTACGCACTGCCAGCGCGCGTGCCCGTTCGCCCCGCCCGGGCAGTTCTGGACGGCGACCTCGCCGAGCCGCGTCGCGTTCCACTTGAGGTTCCGGGCATCCTTGCGCGGACAGAACGGCCCATCGCCGCCGCTCACTCCTGGGAAGAGACGGGCCAGAAAACGGCATGCGGGTTAGTTTATCCGGCGCACCCACGCGCCCACCTCCTATATACTCTCCCCCTTTCCCGGCTAATGCATTAGCGACGATATTTTCTACGTTTTAAACGTGCAGCAGCAGCGGCAGGGCAGAGCCAGCAGCAGCAGTTCTGGCTGTCTCGCACGAGCCGCAGCGGTCGCTTATCTAAAAAGCTTTCAGTGATTTTTCTTCCCCGTGACGCGCGTATACCCGTACTTGCCCTCCCCCGACTCCGTATACTCCTCCCGGACTTCCAAGCATTTACCTCTTTCTCTCCCTCCCTATCCCTCTCTCGCTTCTTCTCGAAACCTCTTGCGGTCGCGGCGCTGCACGAGCCCCGCGCCACGGAAATTTTAAGTGCGTGACCGGGATCAATTAAAATCCTGCGTCAAGCCGATTGATAAAATATTAAATTTATTGCGATTGCCCGTCCCGCGAGTCCTGCTCCTGCTGTCGCTTATGCCGCTGCCGCTGCTTCTTCTTCTTCTTCTTGCGGTGACGAATAAAAAGTTATATCGGCCCTGTAGGAAATTCCAACCATCATATCACCATTTTATTTCGAATAATATACCGAATGGCCATCTTTCCGACCAGCACATCACCAGAAAGCCTGTTAA